>WOFM01001605.1:0-16992 GCA_011428145.1 Ericerus pela | reverse complement strand
CAAGGAGTATCACATCGCACGTTCTTGGAAGATGGACTTGTAAGGTTTTTGCTTGGGTACATTTAATTTCAACAATATACAGTATAATATTTTTTCTGAAATTATTAACTTTAAAAAAAAGCATTTTTTTTTTTTTATTCATAATAAGTATCCCTGACCTTTAACATAAGCGTACAATTTCATTTCGAATAAAATCCTAAAAACACATTTTCACTTCAATTAAAGAGAGTTTAAAAGAATCTTTTGTTCAGCCCAATGTGCCACTCATGTAGGTATATCAGTTAACCGAAGTCTCATAAAGATTACGTTTATTCGTATTAAAACGTAATAATTGTATTTATGTAAAATAAAAAAAAAAAAATAATGCAAATAAATACTGACGTAATGATTCTTCAACCATTTTCGCGTCAGGAAGTCTTAAGTAATTTTTTTTCCAATATTTAAATGTTTTTCCAGAAAAAAACAAAACAAAAAACAAAAAAAAATTCTTATCTCCTGCAGAAAACTTGATATTTGAAATAAATATTTCCTACGATGGCAGCAACGTGTAGAGCGAAAAGAATATACAGAATCAATCGTAAATAATTTCATTATTTGCGGTTTAATGGCAATGATAAAAAAAGATCGTATGATGATAACGAAAATTAATTTTCAACAAATTATCGTAAAATACCATCGTTACACTGAGGCGAGTTTTATTTTGATTAGGTAAGTAATGTTATTATAATGAAATAAAATAGGCGTGTTGAAACCACATTATACGGTTGGTATGTACCTCCTTGGCATTATCGTAGGCTATCTTGCTATACACCTACAAGTATAAAATCGCTTTGTACCAAATACTTTGGCATTTATTTTGTGGATCATAATTATGATTTAGTTGATCAAGTCCGAACATGAATCTTGCTCTATAAAAAGAAGACTGTCGCTCTGTTACAATTCAACATTTTCTTTTTTCATTTTCATAATCATGAAGTCTAGTAATGCGGAATTTTCGTTAGTTCCAAAGTATTTATGCAGCTATATGTATATATCCATATGGTTTATCTAGAATAAGAACGACGAGACGTCGTAGAGACCTGATGCAGCTCATGGTAAGTTGAATAGTGTGAATCTCTACGTTTTCCTTTACCGTTGGTTCATCTGCTCATTTGACGTTACGTCGTTCTTATTCTGGACAAGGGCTTGAAACCATAACATTTTTTGTGGTTACTGTAGTTACTGGGAACTAAAAAAGGGCTACATTGGGTGATGGTTGATGGTTACTGGTTATTGGTTGAAAATGTAATTTTTTGGTTACTGGCTTTGACTATATAGTAATGGACAAGTAAAGCTTCATAAGCCCTATGAACATTGTAATGTCAAGACAGACAGCATGGAAGTAGGCAACTTGAGTGTACTTGTGCGTATTTTGTTGTTTCGCTCGAGTTCACCAACTTAGAATACATTTGATAAAGATCATCCCTTAAATTCATAAGGATAGCGTACCTAAAGGTAGTGCGAAGTACGTCAGAAGGTACGCAGTGGTTGCCTATTTAGGGCCGGCATGTCTAACCATAAATCATCTTTCTTTACTGGTCCAGTATTATATATTCAAAGGGTTAAACAAAACAATTTCTCTGGTCAGGGGTTGCGATTATTGGTTATTGGTTGAGACAAAATTCATTGTAGAATTGAAAAGAAAAATTTTCCCTGCCATCCAGTAATTAATAATTCATAATTCTCCCGGAAATGATAGGTAAATATTAAAAAAATTTACACAATTTACATTTTTTATACAATCGAAGATACATTGGAAGTGATTTTTGTATTTAATTTTCATTTTATTAAATAAACATTATCCTCTCTTTGAAAGTATTTGTAATCATGATTTTTTTGCGAACTTTGTTTGCACTTTTTATTAGGCTAATATCTGTGGGATGGGGGTTTAAAAATGGATTACTTAGTTTCTCTATTTGTAGGTAGGAGAGACCAGGGTACCATGGAACAAGTGTACCATGAATAAAATAGAATCCCTTCATTTTTTGGACAAATTGATCCCATAGCATTATTACATTTCACACTTGTTGAATACTTCATTCATTCACCATCGTTATCAAGTTTGCTTTCAAAAGTTATTGAAATATTTATCAAAATTATATCAATAGTAGAATTTTGATAATGCACAAAAAGTGTGACTAATGGGAAAGAAGTTGAGCATTCAAATTTTGGAGTGTTTCAAAGAAGTTTATTAGTTAGTAATTAATTATTCAGAGTTATCAATACTCAAAAACGCTTGTATTAAATATAATGTTAATTTGTCGTAAGAAGGTGAATCTAGTGTACTATAGAACACGCTAAAAATATCATTTAATTTTTTTCGACTAATTTTTCTAATTAAAACTGCCCAAAAACATGAAATATTGGATCTCGAGATAGTTTAGGATACCTTGAAAAATATTTTAAATTACGAAATTCACGAGGAAAGTGTCACAATTGAAAAACAATCAATTTTCCAAATAATAATTATATTATTTTAATTCCAATAGCAGATATCAACGGTTATCTGAATAAAATTACTTTTAGATGCAGTGCATTTCATACTGTATTAGATAAAATAAATTTTATTTTTTGATTAAAAATATTTTTTTCTTATGGATTTAAATATGTACCATGGTACATCACCCTCAATACCATGGTACACTGGGGTAGTGCACCAGGAAACAAAAATATTGCCCCCTTATTATGGAATTTTAAAAAATGATCTCATGTTAATTATTTCTTTTGGTTTTTTTTTTTTTTTTTTTTTTTGTAGATGAAGGTTCGTTCTTTTGAAATCTATTGGTCCAAAATTTCTAACTCAATTCTAGCTCACACCAGAAACAAAATGGAAAAATTATTCCATGGTACCCCGGTCTCCTCTATCGTTTATTTTAATTAATTTTGTGGCTGAGCGGCCAACTTCCCACCTTGTGATCTTGATGTTGCCTGGTGAGAACAGAAATTTTCTTTAAATTATTATGAAATAATAAATCGAAACTAGCGCTTGAATATTTCTAGTGATGGTTAGTAACATAATTGCTGATAAAACGGGGAATGTAAAAACGGTACAAGTTACTCATCTATATACGAAGTATATCAATTATTTATCTATGCTGTTTACTTTGTTTTAACTTTCTGTACTTCTGATTTGGACGCCATTCTTTTACGTGGGTCTTTTTCACATCTCATAAAAATTATGTTAATGGCTATTCTCATAGCCGTAAGGTCATTCAAATTATTATTTTTCTTTTCTTGGAAGTTTCCTCCGTTTCATTATTGGTCCATGTCTGCTGTTTCACAGTTATTCAAAGTATGTGAGCACCTACATCTTCAATGTGCTTTGCTAGATATTTGATGTTTTCAAATAAAATCAAACTTTTAATTTTGTAATCTAATTAGGTACCTATATTTCTTTTCTCAATATGCGCTTGTCAGTTATTCTTTATTCACTTTATTCAAATATAATTAACTTAAATTATAAAATATGTTAATCTTTTTTCATAAGTTAATTTGAAGTGTAAGTATGTGCAAGGCATGTGAGCACTCGATCCTCTTAATTCGATTTCTATGGTCCTGAAATAAAGTGTGTCTACAAATTGCAATTTTTGACTCTACTTTTGGAACTTATGTTTTTTCAACTGTTAATGAGTGCTTCTAGACTTTCGCACAATACTCTGTTAAAAACTATAACAGCAAATATTGATGGTACCCATTTCTTAAATTCACTGTTTAAAATTATAATTTTAACAGCTATGGGTGCTGTGGCAGAGTTTTCTTTTTTTTAAGCATCAAGGCGGTTAATTATGATAATATTTTGATAATTATTTGTGAAATCAATGTAAAATATGGTAATATTTTAGAAAAAGCACACTCTTTGGTAGCAAAACTTACATTATCTATTCTCTACATGCATATATTAAGAAATTCTTTGTCAGTTTAATTAAAATACCTACTGGTGAGAAACATAAAGGTAATTGCGAGAAATTCGCGCTACAGATGAAGGTTGACATAATTATGTTCTTTCCCTCTTCTGAACAATATGTTTTTGGATATTACGAGTTTTCAAATAATATGAGTTTTTGAATTAGGATCCGCGGTTATGACTTCCCAAAATAATTCACCTAATACAAGAATTTTAAAACGTAGGTACTCACCACAAACACCAGTTATGTTTAAATACGAAAAAGAAAAATATTTAATAAGAAGTACCGAAGCACTCTATGTCTCATTAGCCTATAAATTATTTAAGTAGAAAGGCTTTTCAACATTTTACAAATAAAATTCAAAATTATATTCATCAGGTTTCACATTTGGTCATGGTCTTGGTCGTGGTACATATTTAAGTTTCAGTCTTGGTGTGTTGGTCTTAGTCTCACCAAGACCTAGTTTGTTTGGTTCTCGGTTTTGTTAAGACATAGACTATAAAGACCTTAATATTTTTCTCATTACTAGTTTCGGCTTACCAGTGGCTCTTTGAAGAAGTTTAGCCAAGGAGGTGAAATTCCTAATTTAGCCAACTTTTTCACAACAAAATTTCCAATTTTCAGAAAAATAGAAAAATTAACAATTACTTAAAATGAAAATAAAATTATCAGCTGGCCCGATTCTGCTAACCGAGATCGAGCCAGGGGTGTGAATCATTCGCACGAAGAAGCCCGCTGCGCACAAACTATGACAATTATATAATTGCATACCTACCTATTTCAATATGTTCCACCAGCCACCTCTCCCAAATAAAAAGACTAACTGAAAAATACGAAAATCCGAGCTGAACATTTGAAATACGAGTACGTTTCTGGTAAGAACCATCGGCTGCGTGAAACTATGGGTGTTGAGGGAGCCAAATATTTCCCAGCCAGTCTCTCAATTCTTCCAAAAATTTTTCAAAATAAAACGGAAATATACTATGAACTTTTTGACGGGGATTGAGCCTCCTCACCAGAAAAATTGTCCGGCTTCATTTGCGGTTAAAATTACCTACAGCTTACTCAATTCTGCGTAAGAAATACGTAAGACTGCTGGAATTATTTCCGAAATAAACGATAAAGTGAAAATTATAGTCGGATACTGACGATTGTGCTGAAAAAATATTTCGACGAAATACTTGATGGCTGATTCATTCGTATGTTTTAAGTGTGACGAACTGACCGATCATTCAGAAAGAATATCTTCTAAAAAATATTTTATGATAAAATCATGAACGCAGCATATGGTGACTGTAAGTATAATAAGTGTAAATACAAAAATTATCGATGGAACTGAGTTCTAAATGTGTACCGTAGATATAAAGTAAAGAACAGCAATAAAAACAATAAAAACAAAAACTACAATAATAACAACAACAATAAAACAAAAACGATTTCGAAAAAAATTGTCATTTGTCATGAATATATCTCCAACATACAAACAGAAGATGTGATTTGCAATGAATAAAAACAAAAGAACAAAATAATAATAATATTGTAGATGAATTAATTTTTGTCTGAAAGTGACTGGGAAAGAATTATCATCTCAAACTAAAATGTTTATTCGTGACATAATGGGAGAGAGACGTACGTTTTTTCTTATCTACTTATTTTTTCATACTTAGGTTTACCTACTTGAGTGCTCGTATTATTCGTATTTTTTTCATTTTTTCATTTTACCAAAAAAATAGTCACGTACGTTGAGGCAAATGGTGTAATTTGATACATGTTGTAAAATGACATGCATGCGTTATCCAAGCAACCACTAGCGCTACTTACACGAAATTTATACTTAATATACCTACCCATGCATTAAGGGGTATGAGTTCTAATTAAATATTCATAATCTGTCAACAAAATTTTTTTATCTGTTCAGTCGCAAGAAACTGTTTTCAGAACGGTAAAGTAGAGTTATTTGAAAATACGTGATGTACTTTAGGTCTGGAGCTTGCCGGGTGAATGAAAGTAAATAAGTCAAACCATGTATCAATGGGAAGCTCCTTTATCGTTGAATCAATTTATACTAATGATTTCGGAAATTAATTATGTCTTGACTGCTTCGTACGAGATGGTGTGGGCAAACTAAAGCAAATTGTAAAATGACGAAATTTTTTTCCCTTAAAATATGCTGCATTTTCAAGTCCCTAAAAAACCATTTGTAGTGATTTTGTGCAGGAGTTCCTCCTTTTGATTTGAATCGAATTGGAACAATTTTCTTTAAAATTAGTGATATTAGAGCTCAAAAACTTTTTATGTGTTAAATTACACCATACCTATGTCTCTACTAGTGGTTCAAAAATCAATATTTTTTTGTTTTGATTTGCATAATATTGATATTTATTCCAAAATATTCTCTGTGGGGATTAGACTACTTGTAAGAGATTAGAGGCTTGGCCTCTCAACAATAGTCATCGTCATAAAGATGACTAATTTTTTGCACTGCACGTTAAATACATTATACCTATGTTTGTTTGTACATACTTGCAAACTTATGTAAGTAATATGCAATATCTGGACTGTGACAAATCGATAGTTCACACCTCAGATGATATCATGACTCATCTTATCAGTGCACATACTATATTTTCCCCGTAACCATGGCAACAATAAAATATGTTGCTATTAATCATCACACATACATATGTATTCCTTATGTATGTGTTTATGTTTGCATGTAAAAAGCCAGTATATAAGCTCACAAAACTGGCTACAAAATTGACAGATTAGCTGAGGTCTTAGCTCCCTCATACCTTGTGTATGAATTGTGGAGAACACTCAAAACTGTAGAAAACCTTCTGTTGTTGGAAGTAAGGTATTCCACATTGTCATTTATCAGGTAGATTAGGGATTAATTCAGTCAAATATCGATATTTTTTTGCACGTATTTTTATATATCAATACCTATAATATCAATATTTTCTCCCAAATATCGATACGTATCAATATTTATCACACCTCCAATCTTTACCTACTCAATTTTCAACCACGATAGAGGTTGCAATTTCAGTTCAGTAGGGTTCAAATTTGACATGCGGCTAGTTTAAAGCATAATCTCGCTTGATATTGCTTTTGGTGTTAATTGGTTGGAAGAGGGGTTTATTTTCAAGATTGGAAATGTTTAACCTGAGAAACATAGTGAAAAAATGATGACATATGCAACAAAAAATAAAAAAAAACTTTGCAACAAAAAATGAAAACAAACTTTGCAACAAAAAGTGATAAAAATGTTGGAAACCGAACAAAAAAATTCCATAGTGTTCCGTCGTATTTAGACAGACGAATACATTCGCTGACCTAAATACTCCGCAACAATTAACGGCGAATATTTCCTCTAAATATTCACCGTTACCTCCGCTAGCAACCCAATTAACAGAGCCAACAGTTATGCAGACGTTTAACAAGTCAGCATAATTGTCAGCACTATTCTGGCATGTACATAAAGTACTTTTTGTGATATGTAAACAATATTAGGCACAAAAAGAAGTCACTTGGTAAATCGATTTACACCAAAACTTCACTTGCCTTTCTGAAGAGTTTCGATGTGGTTATACTACACTGAACTCAAAGTCTGTAGGTGTTCCCAGACACCGTCAAGTTAGCGGTCCACCCTATGTGGAGGTGAGACGTCATTAGATAGAATCTTAGTATATATATAAATGTGTTTTACGTACGATTATCCGCCAAGTGAGCGAAGTAACTTAAGTATAAGAATTTAATAGTGACGAGGTGTAACCGAAAAGTATTGTGACTTAAATTCCGTATTAAATATCGTTAAACAAAAAGTGTCCGTTTATTTTGTGTGTTTGTTCACAATTATCCGGGATAACAAACACAACACATAGGTATTTATTCTATTTATTCAAATTAAATAGCCAAATCTAAGAGGTTTTTAAAATAGGCTACGAAGTACCTACAAATAAAAAAAACTAGGTAATCCATTTTTAAGACTTCATCACGTAGGATGTAGGCCTAACAAAAAGTGGAGACAATGTTCAAAAAGTTATGATTACAAAATACTTTCAAATGGTGACACTGTTTATTTAACAAAATGAAAATTAAATACAAAAATCATTTCCAATTTATTTTCGACTTTGTAAGAAATTCAAATCGTGTAGATTTTCAATTTTTGTTTTGTATTATGGATCATTTTACAACAGTGAGTGAGCTATTTTACGTCACCATGTTATAAAATTAATGTCACAAAGATTTTTTTCCCCAAAATGTCCTATTTTTTTTACAAAAAGAATATCTCGTTCCAGTGACATCAAATTTTAAAACTTGTCTTGAAAATTGGTGAAACCAGGCCCTAAAAACTTTTCGTCTGTCAAACTACACCGTTTAACCCCGTTTGTACCTATGAAACTAATAGAATTGTTTTTTAACCACGAATTTCAAGTAGGTAAACTACTATCGGAAATATTTCCGTTTTTTTTCTTCTTGATCTTATGATTTTTCGTTTTTCTACCAACTGTTAAACTCTGAATTGATCTCTTATACAGATCTGTATCACATTTATTGATCACGAGGTTCGAATATGCGCCACTCATTCTTCTCAGAAATTTCGACATCCGACGAGATTACGCAGTATCAGAATAACGATCATAGACAGAACACCTGACGGTACGAGTTATATCTTAGGTAAATTAACCAAGTGATTTTGTGGAAATATACTCGACTGATTAGCAGTACGAAAAATATTTTTATCAGTTTGTAACATTACTCAGACAAGCCTTCTTATAATGTTCATTGCATGTTTTTGTACTTTCATGTTAATGGCAATTTAACTTCGACTATTTCTAGATACCTATATTTTGTAGCTCAAAGTTTAGCCAATTTTTGTTCAAAGAAAGTGTCTTTACCGACATAATATTTTCATACGCTCGATTCTTGAACAACTAAACGACCTTGAATATAGTCGATAATATACGTCAGATATGGAAGCTATATGTCTTTGTATGCTTCATCATCATTTCGTATTCAGAAATACCTTTCCTGAAATGCGACGGTTTCCAACAACCACGACCAATGATTATGGAGAATTATGGTAGGTGAACCCTGCTACTGGCCACTGATGCCTAACAACCACAGCTAATTACTCGAATAAATATTATTAAACTTACTAACCACAGCCGCTGATCATGGGCACTAACCATGAACATATTAATCAATACCACAGACCACAGCCAACAATCATAGTTAGTTCCTGTGGTCACCCACAACAGCAGCTGATCTTGGCCATTAACGACAGCCGATAATCTTGGGTCCAAATTATAGCCATTGTGCATGGTCACAGACTACAACAAACCCCCATAACCAATCAATATTGTTACCAACCACAATTACGAAACTGTGTCAATAACCGTAGCTACTGATCATGGTCGCAAATTATAGCCAACATTCATAGTTAATCATTATGGTCAGCAACTACAACCATTTTCCAGAGCCACTAGTCACAGCCATTAATCGCGGTTACAGACCATGGTTCTGATTGCAAGTAAATTATAATCAATAATTATGGGCCGGGCCGTGACTAATGAGTAATGACTAATATAGCCAATGACTGCTGGTGATTATGACTAGTTATCGTGTTTAGAAATCAGAATCTGCAACCACAGCTACTTACTATAGTTTAATGTGAAAATTATTCCAAACTCTGAATTTGGAGCCATGAAATTCACAAGTCTGCAAACGTTAGACCAAAATATAGATCCTTAAAACTTCCATGCCCTTCCTCCTTTGTTCAAGACACAAAGAAGTTAAAGATAATTTGATAATTTATTTCCTTTGGAAAATTAACATATTTATACTTTTAGGTGTTCAGACAGCACGGGGATTCGAACCCATACCAGCCAAACACCTAAAACCTCCCTTGTCCACCGCCACCAAAAGTCAGTACTGTATTCACTCGGCCACGGTGCTGGGTGATGGTGTGTACACCAGCGTGTGGTGATGCCCACCCTCATCACTGCACTATGGCACACACCCTACAGCACCGTCACATTCCAGCAGTGGTGGTGTGACGTACCACCACAGTTTCTTGTTGTACGAGTGTCCGAGAGATGGCGTGAATATCCATCTCCCGTATCACGTCGAGGTCACCACTTTAGGTGTTCAGGCGGCATGGGGATTCAAACCCGTACTGGCCGAACACCTAAAACCTCCCTCGTCCACCGCCACCAAAAGTCAGCACTGTATTCACTCGGCCACGGTGCCGGGTGACGGTGTTCGAGGGAGAAACAGCCATTAGCCGATGTAGTGTGGTGGTAGTTGCCACAATACTTATTCGCATTTTGTTTTATCTCATTTTCAAAAATTGCCAGAAGTTCTTTGTTATTGTTTTATAAAAGTTAATATTATATGTTTTACAAACCCTGAAGCGCCCCTTGGTGGTGCTTTGGCTTGTGCTGGCTTTGGATTTTTAACACTGTAGAGCTTGTTGTTTCAGAGGAGACAACAAATTTTTTTGTGTCTGTGTGATGCTGTGTAGATAGTAGCGCATGTGCATCGAATATGAGGGAATAATTGGCAAAATAATTTAGTGAAATAATTAAAGACTTGTATGTTTATTATAGTTATGTTTAATTTAAAAAAAAAAATTGGACAATTAAAAGGTACCTATATTTACCTACCTACATGGATTTTCACAGATTTAATTAACATGGAAATTAGAAATTCAGGGTGAAAAAAATTGAGATCAACAAGTGGGGTAATGAGGGAAATTTTTTCTTTTAAAAATATAGTTTGAACCAATCATCATTATAAGTATGACGTATATCCCCAATGTATAAAATAATTATTTTATAATAATAAAAATAATAGGAAGTATGAAATCATCAGTAGTTGACCATCATACGCAGGATAAGTAAATCGTTGGTCACTTTGGAGTTTGCCCATTTTTGAATACAAAGCAATGTCAAAACAATTGATCTTTATTTTATTAAAAAAAGGCATGATTTCCAATGGGGACTTATGAAGAATTGATGTGTAAAATAATAGTGTGGTTGTGAGTATGCACAACACACACACTCACAACCACACACCTGTATGTAAACAGTTACAATATTGTAAGAAGTACGAGTTATGATCGTAATTCTCATTTTAGCCCCTACTAGAGTACTAAATCAAGTTCTAAGATATTTACACATCAAAAAGTATCACTATAATAAATGTATAAGCCGGCCAAAATTAATTAATTTGTTAAAATTATTTCACAATATTGCGCCACTAAATTATTTTGCCAATATTTCCCCATATATTCGATGTGCATGCGCCATTACCCACACAGCCTCACACAGCCAGGAAAAACAAATTCATTGCTTCTTCCAAAACAACAAATTTTTCAGTGTGACCTATTTGTCAGAAAAAATCCAAAACCAGCATAAGCTGAAGTGCCATGAAGTTGCGCCTCAGGGTTTATAATTATATATAGGTACACATACTCACGTATTTTGTTCATGATAAGAGGAGGTTTACTAAAAGCAGTGTTTGTGAAATCTAATTGAGTGCAGTTATCATCTCCTGTCTCTTGCCATTCTTATCCTCTCTAATGTTTGGTTTTAAGTATCACTAGGCTAATACTTGTGGGGTCAAGTGAACCAAAAATTTTATGAATCCATTTACTCAGGCTGTAATACCTAAGTATATTATTATCTGACAATCTCATTCATGTTTTATTTTATACAGAATATTTTAAGCTTTCATATGCTGTCTTGTTCTTTACATACATTGATATTTAACTTCACCAAGTATAAAAATACAAAAAAAAAAAGAAGAAAAAGTGATTTTTGTTGCTAATTCACCCAATACTAACACATAATCAATTATTCATTATACTGTAACAATGGATGGTCCATATGATCTCACTCACACTTTTTTTTACTTTGACTATATATTACTACTTATGGACTGCTCATACTGATAAAATTACCCAGAAATCTTACTGTATTAATGTAGAAATATCTCTTGAAAGACTTTCATACATTCGGATTTTATTGAATTAATGTTCTGTAATTATAAAACTCTTGGAACCATCTCAATGATGAAGTTCATAAAGTTATTCTCTTTATTGAAGTTTTTAATATTACGTTTATTTTGAAAAGGTTTCTCTCAGACAGAATGTATGAGAGTCTTTACAGAAGATGTTTAGATGCTGCAATTATCAGTAAGAGCAGTTCCTTTTTAGTAATGATTAAATAGTCTAAGTGGTAGTGGTTTATTTTACTTTGTGGTCCACTTGACCATACTTTACCCTGTATTTCCATTTCAGACTAGATTGATTGTTATTTTTTTTATTTAGATTTTTTTTTAATTTATTTGTTTCTTTCCCCTAAAAATTGTTGAAAAGGAATCTCTAAAATTGCTGGCAATAAATAGTTGCTGACCTCGCAAAAGTCTCTTTGAAGTAAATATATGAATAAATTATCTTAATGTCGTGTACACTTAGCCAGATTTTATTTCTAAAGCCAAAATTGTTATTTTTGTATTTACCCTCGTCGAGTTTTGTTTGTAACTTGATAGCCATTTTTCTGAAACGTAATGAAACTACAGTGCATATATGCATATGATTAAAAACTCGTTTGAATTTTTCCAATAAAAATAAAATAAATTTTGAATGATGTAGGGTGAGTGTCCCAGTTTGCAACACCTTAAGAAATTGTGAACTTCAAAGTACTCTATATTGCTTATCAAATGAATAATGTCAACAAAAATGAACCAGTCCAACATGTTTTTTTACAAAAAATCCAAAAATGTGATTGAAAATAATTTTTGACCACTCTGAAAGCTACATTCTGCAAGACAATGCCCAAAAGTTTGGTTCACCAGTTTGCAACATCAATGATCCTGTTAGCGACACTACTTTGTGCCAGTTTGCAATGTCAATTTGCTAGTTTGCAACACTGTCTGTACCAGTTTGCAACACATCAAGGAAATCAAAGATCTGAGTTGAATTCTCAGTTTATAAGTTACTCTGAGTTTCTCAAAATACAATTAAGGGGAATCCATGAACAATATATAAAATCAAAAACATTTCTTAAGAATTACTTACCCACCGAGAGTTATATAATTATACTAATTTATGTACAGATATAAAAATATAATTATCAGATAATGGTGGAAATGTAAGAATGACGTAAGTATTTTTCTTCCAATCAGTCCTTCGGTGCCCTTAGCATGGTTCTTTTCCTGCTTATTTGTGAAGTATTCGGAACAAACACCTGGCTGAAATTGAAAAAAATCTCAATTAAGTAAATTTGTCAACTTCAACAATGTGTGTTACATACTTGCGCCAGTTTGCAACACTTTCCAAATTGTTGCGAACTAAATATTGCGAATATTTATGCAACCAATCAGCAACACTTGTATTTCAATAAATTGAAATGTTCATTTGCATCTTCATTTGCTTGATATTAATTTCTAGGAGTACTCAAAATTCTGAGAAAAAAAATTTATCACAAAATATTCATAATAATCACTCCTACTGAAATTATTATCTTCAACCAGCACTTTGAATTTTAATAAGAAAATCAAGGCAACTGAAAACACTGCAATGAAACACTCAATTATCATTTATTATCAGTTCCCAGTCGCAGATAAAAAGTACAAGTTAGATTTTTATGTTCCATATCAAGCCAAGAAAACAGATATGTGGAAACAGATTTGGTTTTGTTCTCAATGGCTCACTTATTGGATAGGTACCTAGGTAGTGTAGAATAATAAGAAAAAAAAAAAAAAAAAACACGAACCGAGGAAAATTAATTACCTATGTACAACCAATTTATACAGTTAACCAAGGTAAATTCGGTTATCTCGTTCGAACATCCCAAATTTATTACTCCTTCCTTCATTTTGCGGAACTGCGATTCGAACACGTACGATTACAATAAGGAAGTAAAATAATAGCTACTTTGATGCCTGTATGTAGATATCGATTTTATGCTACGTATCTACAGTAAATGAAGAGTAAAAAAAAAATGTAAATTCATGCATCATATAAATCGTATGTAGGTACATATATACGTCTATACTTTTTTGTTTTTATTTTTCTTTTCATCTGATGTCGTTTTAGCAGTCAGTGCTCCAGAACTTGTTTGCATTGAAAACAAACTGACTGAAAAAGACACCTAGACCGAGAGGTCATGGAAAAAAACTTTTTTTTTTTTTTTTTTGGTAAGTAGGTACACTAAATTAAGGAAAATAAGAAGTTGAAGTGCAACTAACTTGAATACGATATTTTGCAAGGTTAAAACTTTGTTGCAAATTTACGAAAACATGATAGAGACTACATTCGAATTTGTGAAATCACTTTTAGACGATCGCCAACATATTAAAAATCAGAATAAAAAATTTAAACATCTATAAATTAATTTACATAAATGATTTTATGTAATAAGTTTTCGACACGCTCATTTCAATATGCACTTTCTAATTTAAATACCTAGCTAAAGGCCAATTTTGAATAGTTTCTGTGAAAAATCTGTTAAATAGGAAGAGCAAAGTAAAAAGCTGTAGTTTTATAGTTTTTCCGAGTAATTAATGCCAAATGATAATTACACACACACACAACACACATACACACACACATATATATATAATATGGTGTTTGCGTTCTTAATGAGAAACACTCTAAACTAGTTTATGTAACATTTAAAGGGTGAAAAAAACTGCGAGAAACAAGAAATTTGGCTTACATGAAATCAAATTTAAGAAGAAAAGTAGTAGAGGGGGCAGGAATGGCTAAATTATGTAATAAAAGAACCGGAAGATGATTTTTCGAGGAAACTGTTGCCCATATCGTGTCTGCTGGTACAGTGGACGAAAAATTGAAGAAAAATAATTCTAAAATATCCATTTATTCACACAAATGTAGCCAATCGAAGGGTTGGAACCTACATGCGCAATCTTCCAAAAATATTCTTGTGGCGACTCCCCATCAGTGGTGAATGGTTTAATTGTACACTCGCTGATTGGTTGTGTAGCAGATTCCCACTATGTGAGACGAACACTTTTCTGGTTCACAGGCTGTGGTGTTCACCAGTCGTAGACTAATTTTAACACCGAGCTTGGCTCATACCCAGTGAGTTCTGTTGTTGTAGTTGTACGCTTGCGTACTGCAGACCGTCTATAATTCCCATCCAGTATTATGATTTAAAGTATATTGTTAATGAAAAAAAATGCTAGAAATTGATGGGAAAGAGAACAAACTGTAAATTTAGCACAAACTGAGGTAATTCGGAGACATTTGTTTTCTTTGAAGTCTTTTAAATTGTGTTATTTCGTCTGATTTTACAATTGAAAATCGATAGCTAATATTATTTTTTGCAAACATCCATCCCGAAAACAAACGTTTTCCAGCGTATTAAATGTAGGTACGATCAAATAAGAGATTTTACCCCAACGTACAAAAGTAAAATTACGCGCATGCGCAGCTTAAGCCTGGTTGGACTATTAAATCACTTTCTCGACTGCTCATGCACCATTATTTATGTCTTATCCAACATTTTAGGAAATGCAGTTCCCGAATTTGAGAAAAACTGATTCGTCTAGTAGCTACTGCAATTAAACACAACATAAACATTTTAATTTATTTTGAAACAATTTCTCTTATTTCGCTCAAGGATCCTTTAACCTCTATTTAAGCTAACGAGCTGGGGTTAGTGTTGTTGGAAAGAGGATGTAATGTACAAAATTTCAGTGTAATCTTTTTAGCTGTTCGAAAATGATGGAATGAAAAAACCTAAATTAACGTAAAATAGCCTGGTTTTTACAAATCTAGAAAACTTTCCTCTTCCACTCAATGATTACTCACCCATTATTTAAATTTTAGCATTGCTGAAAAGAAGAAAAAATTTCCTCAAATTTACTTTTCATTTGATTTCTTAATTATCTTTAAATGCATGAAAATAAAGAACGAATGAAATGAGAATAAATAGAAAAATTTTCATTTCTTAGGAAACCTTTCCTCTTTTAGTCGATAATTCCTCAGCCGCTATTTTAGCCAGAAAGCTAAGTTTGGTACCACTGGAAAGAAGAGAAAATTAATTAATTAAATCTGCATTCCATCGAATGTTTTATTCAGCTACTTGAAAATAAATGAACTGCTAAATTCAAATTAATAGAAAATTTATCGTTTTTCCATTGTTTGAATACATCTTTCAAACAATTTTTATGATTTTTTTTTTTTTTTTTTGGGGGGGGATATTTTAAAACAAATTTTTTGGCAATTTTTCAAAGTATGTTACTGCTATTCATGTGATTTTCATCACTTAACTTCGGCTTGTGTAGCAAAAATTATACTCGTTTCGAAATCACCTGGTTTACGCACTGTATCGCAAATAACTATTTTTCGTTTTAAGTGGGTGGAGAGTGGATATTCCTTTGTTATACTCTCCCAGAGTGCCCTTATAAACACAATATACTGTTTATTTTAATGCGTAAACATCTTAGCTCCTATTAGTAAGCTGTCGGAGATTTGAAGTGTCAGACTATTGGATAGTAAGTTTACTGATGTGCTTGTTTTTTTGTGTGTGTATGTATAAAACATTCTCAGAAACACTCCTTATGTGTGTGGTAACTGGTGGTTCAGATGAAATATTATTTTAGGTATGATGGTGACTGATGGTTAATTTTGTCTTTGTTTTTGATCCTCTCAATCACCACAAAATTGAAAAAATACGTTAAAAACAACAACAAAAAATTTGATAAGGTTAGCCAACTAGTATCCTAGTTTACAAACTTTGAAAAAATTGGAGGTGTTACCTCCCTGTATGTGCGGATATTTGAGAGAAAATATCGATACTGTAAGAATTGATGCGTTAAAATGCAGGAAAATATCGACATTTGACTGAATTAATCGGTTTCTAATCTACCCCATAAATTACTATATTTTCGAATAAATATCAATATAATGCCTATAGATACAAAAAAAAAAAAAAATCGATATTTTGCACCACCAATTTAATTATACACAATTTAGGAGTTGGAATTTGATATTCGCTTACGTCTACGT
>WOFM01001603.1:0-19355 GCA_011428145.1 Ericerus pela | reverse complement strand
TATCGATAAATTATCGATAATTGGTAGAAAATTTAACAAGAAAAACGACATGGAATGTAAAAACAAACCCCGCATTTTGCTATAGTGAAAATAAAAATGTTATCACATTAAAAATGAAATTCTGGAACTGCAGCTTTCTATGTTAATAAAAGCCAACTGAGTATTACCCATACACATTCAATTTTTGGTTTACCCCTAAACAATAAATTCTCATTTTATTCTAAATTATGGGTTGCTATAATTATCAAAACTTATCTCTATTCTTATTTTGTTTTACTCATTTTTTTCTCTGATCAAAATATTATGAAATCTCAAAATTTTTATTCAGAAAATTTAAAATTCAATCTATTTCTGCTCTCATGGGTTGAATGTTGTTATTGATTTTAAAATATCCGAAATATGATAGCGCCTTCAATTAAGGAAGATGCAACCTTTTATACACATATTTTTCTTGTCCCGTCATATTCTATTCGTATCCAACAGCTTGTCAAACCAAGTTCGGCCTGTAGTGGAGGAGTTTACTTATTGTTGGTTTAACGTCATAAGGACGAATAAAATATGTTCGTTGTCACACACCTTAGCTTGCGACTGGTTGTGGAACAACTGTTAGCGTCGCCTCAGCCCAGTATCTACAGTCATGTCGAGTCCTCTGCGCATCGCCAGTGCGCACAGGACTCATGGGCGTAGCCATGACACTGGGGGTGATGTTCCTGGGTGGCCATCGGTGGCCACCTCCGAAGATTCCCCTGAAATCTAGAATAAAGATTAGACAGCTCCATGTACCCAGATCCTCACCTAACGAAAATTTAAAATTCAATAAATGTATTCGTTTGTGCTACGTTTGTGCTGGTTTGTGCTGAAATTTTCATCGTTTGTGCTATTTTCCTAAAAGAGTTATTCAAGAAAAACGTTTTCAAGGTCAGTGAGGAGCTAGAGACATGTTCCCCCACACCAAGAAGCAATCGAAAATTTCAATATGGCATTTGTTTGTGCTACGTTTGTGCTGGTTTGTGCTGCTATTTTTTTCGTTTGTGCTACAACCCCCTACCCCCTAGGGCAAATGAAAATTTTATATATGGTGGAATTTCAAAACTGCTGAAATGAATTGAAAGTGGGGTGAATCGTTTGTGCT
The DNA here is from genome assembly GCA_011428145.1 of Ericerus pela. Taxonomy (NCBI): domain Eukaryota; kingdom Metazoa; phylum Arthropoda; class Insecta; order Hemiptera; family Coccidae; genus Ericerus; species Ericerus pela. Next base: position 18,223 of record WOFM01001603.1, on the reverse strand, counting down.
ACGTTTGTGCTGACAGAATATACCAACCACAACCCTCTGACCCCTACCCAAGAGTTATTATTTGGAAAAAACGTTTATGGGGGGGCAAACAAAAATTGTTTCGGAGGGAAACTGAAGTGGCGTCATTTGTTTGTGCTACGTTTGTGCTGACAGAATAAACCTATAATACCCAACTTCCCCTCTATAGGGGGCCTGTAATTATAAAATAAAGAAAAACAGTTAGGATCAATGACCTGGTGAACTCTAGACATCAAATTGCAAAAAGAATAAATTCAAAAATTTAATGATGGAATTTGTTTGTGCTACGTTTGTGCTGGTTTGTGCTGAAATTTTCATCGTTTGTGCTATTTTCCTAAATGAGTTATTCAAGAAAAATGTTTTCTAGGTCAGTGAGGAGCTAGAGACATGTTCCCCCACACCAAGAAGCAATCGCAAATTTGAATATGGCATTTGTTTGTGCTACGTTTGTGCTGGTTTGTGCTGCAATTTTTTTCGTTTGTGCAACAACCCCCTCCCCCCTAAGGCAAATGAAAATTTTATATATGGTGGAATTTCAAAACTGCTGAAATGAATTGAAAGTGGGGTGAATCGTTTGTGCTACGTTTTTGCTGACAGAATATACCAACCTCAACCCTCTGACCCTTACCCAAGATCTATTATTTGGAAAAAACGTTTATGGGGGGGCAAACAAAAATTGTTTCGGAGGGAAACTGAAGTGGCGTCATTTATTTGTGCTACGTCTGTGCTGACAGAATATACCTATAATACCCTACCTCCCTTCCATGGGGAGGCTATATTTATAAAATAAACAGTTAGGTTCAACGACCTTGTGAACTCTGGTCATCAAATTGCAAATAGAATAAATTCAAAAATTTAATGATGGCATTTGTTTGTGCTACATTTGTGCTGGTTTGTGCTGCTATTTTTTTTGTTTGTGCTACAACCCCCTCCCCCCTAGGGCAAATGAAAATTTTATATATGGTGGAAGTTAAAAACTGCTGAAATTAATTGAAAGTGGGGTGAATCGTTTGTGCTACGTTTGTGCTAACAGAATATACCAACCACAACCCTTTGACCCCTACCAAAGAGTTATTATTTGGAAAAAACGTTTATGGGGGGGCAAAAAAAAATTGTTTCGGAGGGAAACTGAAGTGGCGTCATTTGTTTGTGCTACGTTTGTGCTGACAGAATATACCTATAATACCCAACTTCACCTCTATAGGGGGCCTGTAATTATAAAATAAAGAAAAACAGTTAGGATCAATGACCTGGTGAACTCTAGACATCAAATTGCAAAAAGAATAAATTCAAAAATTTAATGATGGCATTTGTTTGTGCTACGTTTGTGCTGGTTTGTGCTGAAATTTTCATCGTTTGTGCTATTTTCCTAAAAGAGTTATTCAAGAAAAATGTTTTCTAGGTCAGTGAGGAGCTAGAGACATGTTCCCCCACACCAAGAAGCAATCGCAAATTTGAATATGGCATTTGTTTGTGCTACGTTTGTGCTGGTTTGTGCTGCGATTTTTTTTGTTTGTGCTACAACCCCCTCCCCCCTAGGGCAAATGAAAATTTTATATATGGTGGAATTTCAAAACTGCTGAAATTAATTGAAAGTGGGGTGAATCGTTTGTGCTACGTTTGTGCTGACAGAATATACCAACCACAACCCTCTGACCCCTACCCAAGAGCTATTATTTGGAAAAAACGTTTATGGGGGGCAAAAAAAAATTGTTTCAGAGGGAAACTGAAGTGGCATCATTTGTTTGTGCTACGTTTGTGCCGAAAGAATATACCTATAATACCTAACTTCCCCTCTATAGGGGGCCGCTAATTATAAAATAAAGAAAAACAGTTAGGTTCAACGACCTTGTGAACTCTGGTCATCAAATTGCAAATAGAATAAATTCAAATATTTAATGATGGCATTTGTTTGTGATATGTTTGTGCTGACAGATAATACCTTCAGTGCCCTTCCGCTCTTCAATTTGGGTCCTATATTTGAAAAAAAACCAACAAATACCAGTTAGATTCAATGACCTTGCGACTGACCTTTGATCAGCAAACTATAAACAAAATGTTTTCGTACATTTAATGATGGCATGTATATATATATATATATATATATATTGTGTACAGAAGAATTTGAGTGACCGAGATATTTGTGATCTACAACTCAGGATCGGCGTTTTTCCACAGGTTCCGCCATTTCACTGAACGCAGTAGTTGTATTTTCCTTTAGAAAATACACTAAATGTTATTGTAGATTATAATTCATGACTAAATTAAATTTTATAGCTGTTAAACTATACCTAAAAATACACAATTTAAAACGTTCTTTAATTCTAAATCAAAACAAGAACTGATTTTATGTAAATAACGCGTAGCCCCTCCCATTGGTACCAATATCAATTGTTCTAGACAATGACTCAATATTAATATTCATGCCAAATTTCATGACTATTGATCAAAACTGTGACCTGTACCTTGGTAGCAAGAAAAATGAATGTATATCTAGATGCAAGGATGGGGAAAATTACTAATTTTTTTATTTGAATCACTGATCACGGATCATTCATTTTTGACCCGGATCACTGATGATTTGGTTCATGCCCATCCCTGACTAGATACACCCATCAATTTGGGCTCTCAGCGGTAAAATTTTCTTGGGGTTATGGAATGAAACACGTACCCACTCCCATCCTAAATTTGATTCATATTTTCATGAGAATAAAATTATTAAGTAGAATTTTAATGTAAACGTACTTGAAAAGATAATTAGAAAAGGATAGATCAACAGACTGCGAATTGCAGTTATTCCAGTTATATGTTGTGGTATGGGAAACCAATTTCAGTGCTGGATCCAGAGCATCATTTAAAGGAGTGGAATGACAATAATTTTATGAAGTTGAGGTTTTGTTTGCTTTTCAACAACTGTGGCCTTGAATTTTGAATGCAGGTACAATTTTTTTTTAACATTACTAGATAGCCAAATTTTATTAGAAAAATTTGTAAGAAAAACCAGAAAAATTATTTTTTTGTAAACGTTTTGATTCAATCATTTATCACAGTATAGTAAAAATAACAGATTGACAGCCATCACTATGGGACTGTCAGTTACACAATCATACTGTAATTTCTTGTTCCAATTTTTCCCTTTTAAGTTAGATTTAATCCGAAAGCCTATTGCCATATGAACACCCTTCTGCCTCTTATAAAAATAAGTTAAGTTAGAAGTTTTCTGAAAGTTTTTATCTTCTCAGGTTAAGCTGTCATAAAATAGGATTAAAATATGATTTTATTATACTTGTGTGAAATATTATAATAATCTTTTCATTAATTATGAAATTCATTTAAGCCAATATTGTAATTGTTTTTAAACTTCAATTGAAAAACTTTTTAAATTATGATAGGTAGGTGGTAAATTAATTTTTTTATAAAAAGATATTATAATCTAGGTACTGAATTTTTTGTTATTTGAAATTTATAAAAATAATAATGACTATATTTTTTATGGAATGTTTCTTTGAAGTCCCAAAGTTTATCTAAAAAGGAGACAGACATAACTAGTCTATAGAATTAAGAGTCATAAACCTGCTTTTAAAAAGCAGTTAACTTTATTCAAAAGTAAGATGACATGCTACAATCAACATTATCCCTTGGAGCAAAAAGCCGAATAAAGAAAATTCCACCTTCAACTTTTTGCTTTCATATTATTGTTGTTCTATTTGTTTTTTTTTCTTTACTTTTGCCAATATTATTTCATTAAATTTAGATACTAGCAGTTTATGAAATAAAGACAAATAAATTAAACTTTAGTATCATACATAATATATAATAATGTTTTCACATGTTATCTTTCTCATACTCAAATAAGTTATACTTGAGGAATTTTTTCAGATAAAAAATTAAATAAAATATGCGTTATTATGGTTACTGAATTACATCTGCCACCTGAGCTCTGAAGTAAAACCTTGAAAATAAAAGACTGTCCTAACTATCTTTCAAAAAGTTATATTGAACAAATGTTTTTAGGAAAATAACACAAACTAGAAAATAGCTGCATGAACCAGCATAATCAAATGGCAACATCAAATTTTTCAATATTTTCTGGTTACAGTTTGATAACCCAAGGTCACAAGGTTATTAAATCTAACTGCTTTTACGCCATTTTGGTTGCTTTCGGATGTAATTTTGTTTTTTCCCCCTATGAACTTTGTTTTTCAATAATGTCATTTGGGCAGGAGTAAGGGTTTTGAGTATGGTTTTTTTCATCAGCACAAACGTAGCACAGATGATTTATAAAATTTTCAATTTATTTTTTCAGTTTTGAAATTCAACCATACATAAAATTTTCATTTGTCCTAAGGGGGAGAAGGTTGTAGCAAAAACAATGTAACGGCCAAAAGAGGTGGTAAAGTACCTAGTTAGAACCACTTTCAGTGTTACACCATACACGAAATATCACGTACTTAAAAGCAGTAATACTTCTAGAATAAATTCAAGTTTATCATTCACAAACTATAGTAGACCTTAACATATGTTAGAGATTCAATAATATTTTAAAACACAAGAGTGAGTTTACACATTTAATAAAATAATAATTCGTACATCAAGGTACATAAACATACGTTAATATTTATACAATCACAATTCAACAAGCAAGACTATCTGTTCAGCAGAGACTTCTACTAGAGAGGTTCCAGGTACTTAGAAGTAGGTGTCGAGGAACTGTCTCTTTTTCCACGGAATCGAGGGATTATATACTTGTTCAGGGTATGAAAACGTACGTGTCGGATAGTTAAAGTGAGGTAGGGTGTTGTTATTATAGGGTTGTGCTGACTCGTCGAGTACTCGAGGGACAGGCACAACTAGGTCATGAATATACAGAAGGTATATCTACATTTGTAAAATCGAATACGGGTAATTTAGTGGTTGTTTACAAAGAGTTATAGGATGATTATTGTTGATAAATATCTACGTTTTTGGTGTTTGAAAATGTGTGGATGAATATGTTCGTCATTTCTAAAAATAGATGAAAATATACGTTACAAACAAAACGAATAGCGGCACAAGCCAGCACAAACATATCACAAATGATTTATACTACTTTATATTTATTAGGTCAGTTTTGAAATTCCATCATATATAAAATTTTGATTTGATGTAGGGGTGAAGGGGAGGTAGCATAATGGAAAAAACCAGTCCAAACAAATGCCATATTGAAACTTTTGATTGCTTCTTGATGTGGGAGAACATGTCATTAGTTCCTCACTGACCTTGAAAATGTTTTTCTTCAATAACTTTTTTAGGAAAATAGCACAAACAATGAAAATTTTAGCACAAACCAAATATAACATAGCATAAACTAATGACGCCTGTTTAGTTGTCATGTGAAACAATTATTCTCTTGCCCCCATAAACGTTTTTTCCAAATAATAGCTCTTTGGTAAGGGTCAGAGGGTTGAGGTTGGTATATTCTGTCAGCACAAACGTAGCACAAACGATTCACCCCACTTTCAATTAATTTCAGCAGTTTTGAAATTCCACCATATATAAAATTTTCATTTGCCCTTTGGGGGAGGGGGTTGTAGCACAAACGAAAAAAATAGCAGTACAAACCAGCACAAATGTAGCACAAACAAATGCCATAATTAAATTTTTGAATTTATTCTATTTGCAATTTGATGACCAGAGTTCACAAGGTCGTTGAACCTAACTGTTTATTTTATAAATATAGCCTCCCCATGGAAGGGAGGTAGGGTATTATAGGTATATTCTGTCAGCACAAACGTAGCACAAATAAATGACGCCACTTCAGTTTCCCTCCGAAACAATTTTTGTTTGCCCCCCCATAAACGTTTTTTCCAAATAATATATCTTGGGTAAGGGTCAGAGGGTTGAGGTTGGTATATTCTGTCAGCACAAACGTAGCACAAACGATTCACCCCACTTTCAATTCATTTCAGCAGTTTTGAAATTCCACCATATATAAAATTTTCATTTGCCTTAGGGGGGAGGGGGTTGTTGCACAAACGAAAAAAATTGCAGCACAAACCAGCACAAACAAATGCCATATTCAAATTTGCGATTGCTTCTTGGTGTGGGGGAACATGTCTCTAGCTCCTCACTGACCTAGAAAACGTTTTTCTTGAATAACTCATTTAGGAAAATAGCACAAACAATGAAAATTTCAGCACAAACCAGCACAAACGTAGCACAAACAAATGCCATCATTAAATTTTTGAATTTATTCTTTTTGCAATTTGATGACCAGAGTTCACAAGGTCGTTGAACCTAACTGTTTATTTTATAAATATAGCCTCCCCATGGAAGGGAGGTAGGGTATTATAGGTATATTCTGTCAGCACAGACGTAGCACAAATAAATGACGCCACTTCAGTTTCCCTCCGAAACAATTTTTGTTTGCCCCCCCATAAACGTTTTTTCCAAATAATAGATCTTGGGTAAGGGTCAGAGGGTTGAGGTTGGTATATTCTGTCAGCAAAAACGTAGCACAAACGATTCACCCCACTTTCAATTCATTTCAGCAGTTTTGAAATTCCACCATATATAAAATTTTCATTTGCCTTAGGGGGGAGGGGGTTGTTGCACAAACAAAAAAAATTGCAGCACAAACCAGCACAAACGTAGCACAAACAAATGCCATATTCAAATTTGCGATTGCTTCTTGGTGTGGGGGAACATGTCTCTAGCTCCTCACTGACCTAGAAAACGTTTTTCTTGAATAATTCATTTAGGAAAATAGCACAAACGATGAAAATTTCAGCACAAACCAGCACAAACGTAGCACAAACAAATGCCATCATTAAATTTTTGAATTTATTCTTTTTGCAATTTGATGTCTAGAGTTCACCAGGTCATTGATCCTAACTGTTTTTCTTTATTTTATAATTACAGGCCCCCTATAGAGGGGAAGTTGGGTATTATAGGTTTATTCTGTCAGCACAAACGTAGCACAAACAAATGACGCCACTTCAGTTTCCCTCCGAAACAATTTTTGTTTGCCCCCCCATAAACGTTTTTTCCAAATAATAGATCTTGGGTAGGGTCAGAGGGTTGTAGGTTGGTATATTCTGTCAGCAAAAACGTAGCACAAACGATTCACCCCACTTTCAATTCATTTCAGCAGTTTTGAAATTCCACCATATATAAAATTTTCATTTGCCTTAGGGGGGAGGGGGTTGTTGCACAAACGAAAAAAATTGCAGCACAAACCAGCACAAACGTAGCACAAACAAATGCCATATTCAAATTTGCGATTGCTTCTTGGTGTGGGGGAACATGTCTCTAGCTCCTCACTGACCTAGAAAACGTTTTTCTTGAATAACTCATTTAGGAAAATAGCACAAACGATGAAAATTTCAGCACAAACCAGCACAAACGTAGCACAACAAATGCCATCATTAAATTTTTGAATTTATTCTTTTTGCAATTTGATGTCTAGAGTTCACCAGGTCATTGATCCTAACTGTTTTTCTTTATTTTATAATTACAGGCCCCCTATAGAGGGGAAGTTGGGTATTATAGGTTTATTCTGTCAGCACAAACGTAGCACAAACAAATGACGCCACTTCAGTTTCCCTCCGAAACAATTTTTGTTTGCCCCCCCATAAACGTTTTTTCCAAATAATAACTCTTGGGTAGGGGTCAGAGGGTTGTGGTTGGTATATTCTGTCAGCACAAACGTAGCACAAACGATTCACCCCACTTTCAATTCATTTCAGCAGTTTTGAAATTCCACCATATATAAAATTTTCATTTGCCCTAGGGGGGAGGGGGTTGTAGCACAAACGAAAAAAATAGCAGCACAAACCAGCACAAACGTAGCACAAACAAATGCCATATTGAAATTTTTGATTGCTTCTTGGTGTGGGGGAACATGTCTCTAGCTCCTCACTGACCTTGAAAACGTTTTTCTTGAATAACTCTTTTAGGAAAATAGCACAAAGGATGAAAATTTCAGCACAAACCAGCACAAACGTAGCACAAACGAATACATTTATTGAATTTTAAATTTTCGTTAGGTGAGGATCTGGGGACATGGAGCTAGATTAGACATACATATTATATGAAATGTTATTTTATTATAAAAGCAACAATAAAAATAACAAATACAATATAAACATGAAAAAATAGTTATTTACAGAAACTTTAAATAAAAATAGGAACAAAAATTTTTTAATCTTCTTCTTCTGATGTTACAGCGTAACGAAGAGACATGAAAACGAGACTTTCAACGAAAGTTTGTTCTGACTGCCGGATGCTGCTGTTGAGAGGATGGGACAAGTTATTGGCCGTAGATCACAGATTCTGTAAGGGAATATTTGGGAATTAGCGAGTTGTGTAAACATCAATGATGCTAAGTTAAGTAGTGTACTCTGCCACCTATTACCCGTAACCTTTTATAAAGCACATGACAGTAATAGTGGGTGCCAAAAAATAGTAGTTATACCGTTTTTAGGAGTATAATGTCCAATTATGGCGTACCCTAAAGTCAGTAATTTGGCATGTCAGACCAGTCTATTTTTGTCATAATCAGGGGGATCTATCGGAGGTACGATACTACGTATCGAGTTTTTCTACTGTTCTGTCTTCTAACTCCAACGAAGCCAAGAACTTCAAAGGTCTTGTAGTTGTTTGCTTGCTTGAGAATTCTATTTTTGCATGACGGACTTGTCCATCACGAGATTTCTCTAAATCTATGATTTTTGCAAGTTTGTAAACGTCCGGTTTAGATGTGTAGTCCAAAACGTGTACTATGTCGTTAAGCACCCTGGATTGGAGAGCGCAGTTGGTGGTCTATCTCTTAGGTATAAGAGATATTGTCTCTTCCAAGTTAGCCAAAGGTTTGTCAGGTAATCTTTGTCGAGTTTCCAAATGTCCATAAGCTGTTTTGCTGTAGGAGTTGGATCTTTATTCGATTCATTAATCAGGTTGCTTAGGTGGCCTAAGTTGGCCCGCATGGAATGTGCGGGTGTTAGAGTCAACTGATCTAGCTCATCCGGAGATTGGCATAGTGGTCTTCTGTTGACCATTGTTTGTATATCTTTCAAGCTCGCTTGAAAGGTATGTTTGTAAATTGAGTGGTGACCGTGGACTTTATAAAACACCTGTTTTATAATGCCAATCAGTCGTTCATAAACTCTACCATACCATGGTGCTTTAGCTGGGATAAAGTGCCATCTAATGCCACTTTCATTTAAGCTAGGTTTGATTTTTCGTTCTTCAGTGAACGTTTTCCAGTACTCTGGTAAGTACATTGCAATTAAGTGGAATTGCGCTGCGTTATTGGATAGGATAACTTTGGGTGTGCCTTTGTCAGCAAAAAATGTTAGGAATGCTGTCCAGATGTCCTCAGTTGTCAAGTTTGATACTGATAGTAGGTGCACCACTCGGGTGGAACCCAGTTTTTGATTGGTGGTGTAGTTGGCTTTCAATTTTGGCAGGTATTTGTCAAATACCATAAATGGGCCAAAGATGTCCACACCTGTGTAAGTGAATGGATTTACGAAAGGTATCAGACAAAAGTCTGGTAGTGTTGAAAAAGTTGGTTGTTTAAACGGTCTTGTTTCAGCTTTTTTGCATAGTGTGCACGACTTCTTTAAAATTTGGGTAACAATTTTAGTGACTTTGGTACAAAATAGTGTCTTCTAAAGTCGGCTATAGTAAATTTCGTACCAGAGTGTACTTTTTTCAGATGTATGTGCATCAGAATTAATTTTGTTAAATGAGACTTAGGATGCATCAGGATTGGTGATAGCATGTCTCTTGCGTACTCGATATCGGGTAGATAATTTACTGTACGTAATATCCCAGATGTATCAATCAGGATGTGGAATTTTTTGTACAAGACGTACAGAGGGTGATTTCGTTTTTCTAATATTTCGAGTAATTTTCTAAAATATTTCTTTTGGTCAGATCTGATGAAGCAGAGTAGAGCAAAATGAAAGGTGAAATCTAAGGATGCATAAGGTGAAATTAATCTTTTGCTCCTTATTCGTTGTTTGCTAAATCGTCGTATGGCTTCTATACATTGTAAGAATGTACGTACAGGTTTAGATAAGGTGTTGAATTTTGTGATATCTATGTTGAACGGAGTGTTCAATGGTGGATGTATGAAACTTTCGAAAGGTATTTCATCTTTCGGAATATAGCATTATTTGGTGATTGTCAAATCAAGGGGCTGACTTTGGTTCGGTGGATCAGCTATCCACTGTTGAGACAGAAACTCAGATTCTGGTAGTGTGACTTCACATTGATCTGTGTTTGGACCAATGAAGAAGTGTGGGATGAATCTTTTTGGTGATTTCATCTGCCTTAAATATTTTGCAGGATGACGTTTGTCAAAAATTGATTCATCGTCAATTGTTATTGACACTGACTTTTTAGAAGTCGAGGATAATACTTCTTTCATTGTATGAAATACATGCGTATCTATTTTGGTTGGTTTGTCTGGTAGGCTTTCAATTATGTTTAAATCGGTTTCTGGCCAAGATTTTTGATCTTGGGATAGCCAAGTTGGGGCAGACCACCAGGGTGATTCGGAAAGTTTGTGGAGAGAAGAGCCACATGAGCCAATATCAGCTGGGTTGTCCGTTGATGGGACATATCGATATTCGACGGGTTTTATATTTTTTATTTTGTCGACTCTATTTTTTACAAATTGTGGGTGGACTTTTCTTTCTAATAGCCATGTGAGAACACATTTGCTATCAGACCATAAGAATGTTGGTGCGTTCTGTAAACCTAGTGGTTTACATAGGGAACGTAGTCCACGTGCACCTATAAGTGCTGCAATCAATTCGAGTTTAGGAATTGTGATCGGTCGCATAGGTGTTACGCGTGATTTTCCTGTTACAAATCTTACTGCATGGCAATTTGATTTAGTGTTGCTAAATCTGATATATATTGCCATGGAGTAAGCTACCTGTGATGCATCTACAAATATGTATAGTTAACAGGTATTTGGGTCATAAGTTCCTAGGTAGAATTGTCTAGGTATGCAATAGTTGAGGCTGTTGCTGAGATCATTAATTATCTCAGTAGCTGTTGGTTCGAGATCATTTGGGATTTTTTTATCCCATTTCAATCCCTTGGACCAGAGTACTTTCATGAACGTTCTTGATGGAACAAATACTGGTGCTAACCAACCTAAAGGGTCATAGAATGATGATAGTACCCTAAGGAATGTGCGTTTTGTCCATGGAGACGTAAACGGTTTTGGTTTGGGCATATAAAGTACATCATGGTCCATACCCCAATACAGGCCAAGCACTTTGATGGTTGGGTTGCTTAAGGCGTGTTCTTGGTTGAAATCTTTCCTTAACTGTTTGCAATTGGTGCCCCATTGGGCGAGTTCCATGGAAATATCGTTGAATAATTTATTGGATTTTATGTATAATTCTTTTGCTTCTTCGTACTTTGGTACGGAAACAATTAAGTTATCAACGTAAAATCGTTCTAAGAAGTTGTCATGGATCTCCATGTCGACCAATCAAAAATGATGTAATAGCAATGCTACGAGTAAGAATGATGCCATTATAATTCCAAAAGGAACACGGCAGAATCGAAATGTTACTACGTTATTATTGGTCATAGGATTGTTAGGATTTTTAATCCATAGGAAACGTGTGACATCTCTGTCATCCGGGTGCAATCCAATTTGATGAAACGCTTTTTTGATAGCAGCGATTATTGCGTAAGGGTTCTTACGAAAACTTACGAGCATTGCTATTAGGTCAGCTAATAGTACTTTTCTTTTATGCATGCAGTCATTTAGGGACAAGTTAGACTTTTTGGTTTTGGCCAAACCATCAAAAACTACTCTTAGTGGAGTGCTTTTTGTTGGATCGTAGATACCCTTGTGTGGTAAGTAATGTACCACTTCTGCGGGTCTATCGTTTTTGATAGGTTCAATCATTTCTAAATCGATTAGTGAGATAAAATACTGATCGTATCTTACGAAAAATTATGGATTTTTCTGCAATTTAGACAATTGTCTTTCTAATTGTTTGAAGGCTAACTGTCTATTGTTGACTAGGGGTGGGGGGCTATACTTGTATAGCCACCTGATTTGGTATCTATTGTTCACTAATTTTATATTTTTATAAAATAAGTGCAATGTTTCAGTTTCAGCAACGTCCTCAACTAAATTCTTTGTTTCGATACCTAATGTATCCAATTTCCAGAAGTTTTCTATACTTTCTGGGGATGTGAAGAATGATGGTTCGAATGCGTCACATTCGGTTGGTTTTCCTAAGAATCCTCCTAGCATCTTTCCAAAATCAGTTTCGATTAGGGTTAGGGTTGGTGACAAATGTTTAATGTGCTTTATAAATGACCACATATAATTATTACCAACTAATAAATGTATCGTAGATTCTCGGTCCAGGCCTGAAAAATCAATATTTGAATATCGTGGGTAACAGTTTTTAAATTCATCAAAATCAAATTCTGAAAGGTTATTCGCGATGTGTGGTATCGTATTGGCTTCCATTTGAACCTTAGTTCCATCGCGCTTGAATAGTTCAAATTTTACAATTTGGGTACGAATTTGTTTTGACATTTGTCCAGCTAGGCCACGAACTTTGATTGTTTCAGCGAACTCAGAAAAGTTTTGTCTGAGGTGTTCATAGGCATATGTGTAAAACATATATCTATGTTTGCTTCCGCAATCAAAAAAGCCATTAATTTTCACTGGTTCTTGTGCGTTTGGAGCAAGTCCCAGCAAGCTTGTTCTTCCCGACGACACTGCTCATCAGCGTCTTCACATACCACGGGTACGGGTGCCAGTTCTTCCATTTGGTGCTGCTGTACCTTCGTTTTGATTGTCAATTGCAGCACCAGCAATTTTCTTTTCACTTGTCAGGCCCTACGCAAGTCTTGTCTTGCGAGGCCTCTTGGAACGTACTCAAGGTCCTTCACTGTGGCCTCGATTGCCACATTCTCGTTCACCAATGCGTTAATTTTGTACGTGCGTACGTTGGGCCCCTCTAATTTTCTTTTAAGAGCATCTTCCAATATTGCGATGAATTGTTGATGCTCATCCTTGCTGTCAGTTGTGTCGCTTGTGGCATACGTGGACGCGCGGCTACGCGGCTACACGTCCATAGGTACGGGTTGGACTGTGTGTCCCGGCGACGGCTGCGTGTTTGGAAGTATTGACCCTGCTCTGCGCAGCTCCTCTTCTTCATCGATCTCCTTGACCAAGCGTGGTTGTGGGGCCGGGGTTGCATCCTGTTGATGCGAGGTCGAAGGTTCATTTGACTCCTCTTCCTCCATCAATAAAGCTTCGGGGTTGAGGAGTATGTCGATATCGTCGCCACGCGACGTGTTTGCATTTTCTTGCGGATTCATGTTCTTGGAACAGGATGAAACAAAAAGGAAGAAAAAAAATTATTCCTCTTTTTTCATTATAGGTATTAGGCCTATCGATCGATAATGGAGGTAGGTATTAACGAAAATTGATTTTTGCATTCGTAATATTAACCGACATTCGAGCAAAGGTCAATGACATGATTGTGTGTTAGTATTACGGTGGTTCGTTTTTATAAACGTGCGTCGTATTTTTGTATAGAGGGAAGATGTAACCGGTTTTACAAATTTTTACCATGTGTTATGCATTTTAGTTTTTGATATGGAGAAAAGATCGTAAATTGCTTTTTACACGATTTTATCGATTTATAGAAATCGTTTTTTCAAAATTTTTCAGTCTTTTTGACGAATGAAAAATCGGGCGTGACCCGTAGGCAAAAAGGTCTTTTTAATTTTTACATAAATAATAAAAAAAATGTATTTACAAGTCTTATTAAGTGTTGAAAAAATCGGGCATGACCCGTGGACAAAAAGGACATTTTTGATTTTCAAGAAAAGATAATGTTTTTTCAAAATCAGTCTGGTTTTAGGGGTCTTACCCAAAAAAATTTTTGGTGTGACCCTCGGGCAACAGACTGTTTTCTGTTCGTAACTAGATTACGCACAAATAACATCTTAGAAATTTTCACTAAGATCGATAAGCGATCTTAGGCTATTATGAAAATGGCGGACTTAACTATTGAAATTACAAAAAATTATAATAATGCACAATAGAAACAATTTAAAGTCCAAATATCTAAGATTTGGTCTCATAACAATCTGTTACAAATGCATATTCCCAATATGGCGAAGCTTTAGAAAATTTACTAAAGATTACAATGATGTGTAAGTGTACTTACGGTTTTCCTTTTGAATAAATGGCTGTACCTTGCGAAAACTTCGCCATTACACTCTGGGGGGAATGATTGAGTAAAAACGCGTAAATAATTACGAAAAGAGTAGTAAAAGTTGATTAATTATTCCACAAAGTGCGATTAATTACCGGAGCACACAATGAACTATATCAAAATTTGACAACAAGTGAAGATGATACACTATCTAATTTGTACATCAGGGGTACGTCGTGTTGAACACGTTGTTGTCGGGGTGAGATAGCGCATGTGTGGGGTTTTTTCTCCACCGTCGCTGCTGTTGCAGCAGACTGCACAAACTTCGTTGTGTGTGTTTTTTCTGTAAGGGTTACGATCTTTTTTGCGTATGTATGTGTGTTCACACAAAAACTCATACGATTGTTCAATCATCCAGCGGCTGGTGAAAGCCGATTGGATGAACCAAGTCTTTTGTTATCTGCACAATCGTCATAGTTTTGAGGAATTTTGATCGGTTTTTTACATTATTTGTGTCTCTATTAAGGATCGTTTTTTCAAACGTAGGAGTGCGAGGGAGATAGGAATATACCTAGATTTTTTTTCTGTCTCTCTCGCTTTGTTCAGATTTGAAGGACAAAGACACAAATACGCTATCATTTAGCGATCTTTCTGTATTTTCTACAGCCTAAATATTTCAAAGACGAATTTTTCGATTCGATGTATTTTATTTACAGAAATAATATACGTAATATTTAACGCTGAGGGCGGCGGAAAAATAATTATAAATTATTTTTTCGTCGTCTGTCTAACAGCAGTAATTAAAAAAGACATTTTTAGACTAATTAACAATTAGAAAATGTTGACTATACCTAGTATAGGGAATTAATAATGAATTAAGTTTCAGTCTCCAATAAGTCGTAATATTTAAGTCTGAGTGTAACTGTCAGGCTAATTCTTATTGAGACTGGTAATTGTGTACAATGTACGGGTGAGAGTTATTTATTAGTGGAAGCGTGTATTATTTCAGTTCAAGTGGAACCGTATGTCGGGCCGCAAAAAATTAATATCTCCGTTTTTCGCGATCAGATCTGAAATTAACTTTCAATTTCCAAAAAGAGATTTCGATGTTCGAAATGGTATTTCGATATTCGAAATTAAATTTTGAGTTGTGAAATTAAATTTTGATTTGCCAAATCAAATTTCGATGAAAACAAATTATTAAATTCGAGGTCCAGTGAAAAACACTGTGCTCCTGCTACCATGTAGTGGAGGAGTTTACTTATTGTTGGTTTAACGTCACAAGAACAAATAAAATATGTTCGTTGTCACACACCTTAGCTCGCGCCTGGTTGTAGAACAACTGTTAACATCCCCTCAGCCCAGTATCTACAGTCATGTCAAGTCCTCTGCGCATCTCTAGTGCGCACAGGACTCGTAGGCGTAGCCATGACACAGCCCCCTAGTAGAATATGCATTCATGTGATGAGATGAAAACTGTTGTAATTTTCCCAAACATTCTCTTTACAAAATCTGATTGTTAGTGAGGCGATGTTACATATGTGGGCTCACGGTCCTTTGATCCAGTTTTGTTTTTTTTTTCTGCGGCCCGTAATCATCGTTTCACCACGGTGATAAGTTATTAATTGCAGTTTATAAGCAAAATATAGTAAATGTAATGTAAACAAAGAAATATCCCTGCATTCAATTTTAATCATTAACATCCGACAAATTATTCCTTGAGAAGGAAACTAATTTTTTCACAAAGATAAGCTTATTTTATTTTTATGAACTGAAACGTATTATTAAATTTACTATTTCCATACGTTTTTGAAGTTTTTGAATAAAGAGGTCATCACTTAATTTCATGTAATTTAACCGATTGCGAACTGACGAATTAAATCGATCGTCAAACTGAATAAAATAAAAGCCAATTAATTTTTAGAAATGAAGGTATTGATAAACGAAGTTCATTAATTACACAATAACTACATCGTATTTGAGTATGTAACATGAAACTCAAACAAGAAACGGCTGATTGACACGAAACTTTTGACTGGAAAAATAATTAGCAAGAGCACGTGTTAGGAAGTTGAAAGAAATTCAAAAATTAATGAGGAGGAATAGAGAAAAATGAAAACAGAAGCAGGTAGGCAGGTACCTACCTACATAAAAATAGGATGTAAGCGAAGAATCGTAAGATATCAGATAATTGCCTAGAATAATAATTAAATATTGGTGTTTCAAAAATTCGTCATCCCTAAAATAAGTTTTCTTTCGCAATCGTAATTAAAATAATTACGTTTTAACGTATCAGCTAGCGAAAGGTTGACACTACCGTACTCTTTGTGTATTTATTAAACGTTTCGTTTGCCATTTTGCATTAGGGGCAAATGGTGTATTGTGTGTAGTGTACTAG
This sequence comes from Ericerus pela, assembly GCA_011428145.1. Lineage (NCBI taxonomy): Eukaryota > Metazoa > Arthropoda > Insecta > Hemiptera > Coccidae > Ericerus > Ericerus pela. The sequence goes on along the minus strand of WOFM01001603.1, from coordinate 1,603 downwards.
AGTGTATAGTGTGTACTATGTTTTAAAGCAGGTGTGCCCAAACTTCGACCCATGAAGCGCGAACTAATCTGAACATGTAGACTACCAAAATTTAAAGAAGGTCGTGGAAAACGCACACGATATCACCCTTTTCATTAGAATAATATTAATAAGCATTCATACATTTATAATTCCCGTATATGTATGATATACGAGTACAAATGCTTCCCTTCCAAGTTATAGCCCTCTCCCTCAAATTTCGAATAAAAAGAAAAAAATTATGTAACTTCTCCAAAAATTAAGAAAAATGAACAAAATTTTGGATAAGAGAGAACCTACCTCAGTATTTTCATGTTATTTATCTTCATCTAGCTTTTAAAGTTTGACCCAAATTTGAAATGGAAAGTGAGGAGGGTTTCCGCATTTTAACAAGCCATATTTTTTTAACTCTAAAAAGAGAAAATACGCAAAAAAATAATAATTCACCTTTCTGTGAAAACTATATAGTTTTCAAGAAAAACAGAATTAAAAATTAGAATTCATTTAAAATTTTTTCCCCAAAGTTACATCTGGTTAGAAATAACCGGTAGGTGCGGGTTCTAGAATCCGAGTATATTTTAAGTAAATTTTTTACTTTTCATCTACTAACTGGAATATATTTTTAAGACGTTAATATGAAGGACTACCATACTGAAATAGTAAATCAATTTTGATTTAAAGGAAAATTTTTTTTATTGACCAAATAAATGTCATCAATTTGGAGAATGTGTTATTTCTGTTCTCTTTAGGATTTGCAGCTATATATATAGAATTCATTGGACTGATTTTTTGTAAGTTTGTGGTGGACTGTGCACAGGTAGATGAGTTTTTGGTATCTCTGTTCGTGATTTGACAACGTTTTTACTCTATCCTTCCCTATTTAATTTTCTTGGCTCATTTTTCTTTCATATTATACTCTTCTCTACCATCTTGTCTTTCAGTGGATAAATTTTTTAAATTCCTCTCATCCTTCTAAAATATTGATAAATTTATTGAAAAGACAATTACTGGTTCCAGCCAAATTCCTCAGTTTGGTGTGCACCAGTTGTTTTCATTGAAGATAATTTCATACCATCCACTACTTACCTCTCATCCATCATAATTTCATATTTCCAGGTATTTTTTGACAATTTTTGAACAAGAATTTCAGTTACCTTTATTTCTTTTGTTGACGAATTTGTCTCTTCTTTCCTCATCTCATCTTGAACTTTTTTCCTGTACTAATTGACTCATTTTCTTAAATGAATATCTACCTTCTTTTTCATCCTTTTCATTCAGCTCATTTATTCTCGCCAACTCTGCTATATTGTTTTTACCTATGTGCTGGTTGACTTTGGCCATCATTGCAAGGTAGGTAGTACTTTTTTATCGAAAAAGTTGTGTTCAGATCAAATATAAATAGTAATATTACTGTTGATAAGTTTGTAATTATAACTTTATAAATAAAATTTAAATTTTTGATCAGTCAAAATTTTTGGAATTTAATAATTATTTGAGAGTTTTTCAACTATGGAGCCAGGCAGATTAATGGATATAGAATTTTTATTATTGCAACTCAAATTTTTGGCTAAAATCACAGAGCATA
>WOFM01001602.1:0-115565 GCA_011428145.1 Ericerus pela | reverse complement strand
TTGAAGTAGCTGTTGGAGAACTGAACTAAAACTGAACAGAACTGAACAGAACTGAACAACTATACAACTGAATCGAGAGATTATATACTCGTTCAGGGTATGAAAACGTACGTGTCGGATAGGTAAAGTGAAGTAGGGTGTTGTTATTATAGGGCTGTGCTGACTCGTCGAGTACTCGAGGGACAGGTACAACCAGGTCATAAATATACAGGAAGTATATCTGTATATGTAAAATTCAATATAAATAATTTGGTGGTTGTTTATGAAGAGTAATAGGAAGGTAATTGTTGACAAATATCAATGTTTTTGGTATTTGGAAATGAGTGAACGAATATGTTCGTCATTTCTCAAAATAGACGAAAATATACGTTACAGTTATGCTATACACTCTTCCAGAGATTGCAGCGTAAATTAGAACATAAATAATATATAATACTTGGGGGATTAAAAAAAAAAGTTCTACTTTTAACTTCACAGTTTTTGTGGAATTGATCTGTAAAGAAGAAAAATTCAAAAAATTTGTTACTCTAAGAGAAGGGCGTGTGATACAAACGAGATTATGTGATCTTTAGTAGAAAACTTTTTTTTGTGAACTTGGGCTCTGATCCAAAACATTAAATTTGGCATTTTTTGGAGAAAAAAAGTGATTTTTTTAGCTCTACCCTGGAAAATTAAACAGCATATTCCGAAAACTGAGATGCTACACTGCTTCAAATCGAACAGTCTGTTTTTAAAAACCGTTGGAAGTTTGGCACTTTTTACCATAGTAAATAGACCTAATAAAACCATTCCTATTAGTCAGTTTGTTTTTTTTTTTTTTTTTTTTTTTTTCAATAGGACTACATGAAAATTATTTAACCAATTCATATCACAATTTTCTATTTCCTATGTAGATAATAGGTTTAATAGGTGTGTTTAATGGGCCAAAAAGTGCAGCATTATCATTTTGTTTTTTCTAAAACTGGTTGTTCAATTAAACTGTCACATTAGAACTTTGAACAGACTTTTTGATTTACAAGAGTAGGACTGAGAGAAAAATTTTGTCTCTAAATGTACTAAATTTCTTTATACCAAGGGTGGTGAAGTTCCAGTTAAAAGTTCCGTTTCTAAGATTACAAGAGCACATTTGTGTAGCATGCATTTCTATTTGAGACTTTTTGAAATATTAATTATTTTTGAAAAAGATTTCGAAAGGTTGGTTGAAAATTTTATAGGTTGCTAGGCTATTCTTTTTTCCATAATTTTAAGTTTGTCAAATTTGATGATTAATCGAGATTCAGTTTTCAGACTTATTGAATAAAATTCCTTTAATATTATCTGTTTTTTCAGGCATGTAATTTCATTGTTAAAAATAATTTTAATTCAGTAAGTTATTACTCGATTTGGGTTGAATGTTTGAACAATATTTCCTTAGATGTAATTTAAGTTCATGGCTAGTGAAAGACTTGGTGTATGAGCACAGTTGCTGGCTCATTGGGTGCACGAAGCTTTGGCCCTCTTGTCTGAAAAAAACTCCGCAGGCAATAGGTTTATGTTATTGCGGTACATTTTTGTTGCATGATGAGAGATAGTGAATGGATTACTAGATAAAAAAAATCAGACTCAAAATTTTCCTCCTTAATTTGAAAAAATTCTAACAAATTCTGTGTCAGAGGATGGTGACCTGCACACACTGAACGATTTTTTCGCATTTTTGTTTTCTTTCCATCCTTATTTTTTTATTTAAAAAATTGCAAAATTTTAGAAAAACTGAAAATTGACTAGCAAAAAAAAAAACAACTCATCAATTGGCAGGATTTTACCCTAAATTAAGGTGGGGATGAAGCATCCCTCCTCAAAAAACCGCTGTTCTTTTCCCTAATCCTTTGTATCAGATTTTTACCCTCTCAAATGAAAACTGATTGTACATCTCTGACTACAAATATCATCACTTTTTGAATTTATGGTGGCATATTCTTTTCTTTTGATGAAAAAAAGAGAAATTTATCTGGTTCCAAAGTCAACCTACCTGTTAGTACCATTAAATTGAGACATAGTTAAGGTTTCCTGTACCTATGAGGTCAACTTTAAGCTAATCAAAATATTTTTTGTTTTCTAAAAAAAAACAAAATATTAATTTAACCTTTGGATAGAACTTTCATTGGAAGACTGATAGTTTTATCATTTTACAAAAAAAAGTGTCAGTATAGCTGGGTTCAATGCGACTAAAAAGTGCTACACTTCATATTTTAGTTCTAGATTGTAAATTCCGTTGAGAGTTAGTTCTCAATTCTCAGACTGCATTATAGGGGGCATCGAAATTAGTGGGAAGAGAGTAAAGGAGGCTTCAGACTAATTTTGTCAGAACAGATGGGTGGTTTGTTACAAATCACAAAAAAAATTAAAGGTGAATTAAGACTTGATTACAGAAAAATTTTTTTTATAATAATCTCAACCTATTCATTTAGATTCTTACCCCAATTCTCCCCTCTGTACTCAGTCTAGGTGAGTAATAATTGAAAAACTGTTGAACATAAATTTACGAAAAAAGGATAAATATAAAAACAGCATTGAAAGGAATACACATAATGCATTTTATACTTCATACATCGTATGATATATTCAGGTATATGTGAGTGTAGAATCACTTTTCTGGTGAAAAAAAGATAAAATATAGAAAAAATCCAACAAGGATAGGACTAAAAAAAGGACGGGTCAGTCAAAGAAGAAAAAAGGAGGAAAAAATGCAGCAATAACTGTCAAACAAAGAATAGGATTGATGAGACAAACAACACATTTATGTGTAAAGTCAAGTTGGTAGCCACTTATTTATCTTTGTCTGGTGAAAGGAAGATTCCTCCCATCCTGTTTGTTCGACTTACACTGTTTTTCGAAGAAAAAGGTTAAGAAAGATGTTTTACCTCTCTTTTTTTTAAAATAACGAGCAATAAACCAGCGACTAAGTCTGATAAACATACTTATTCTCTTTCCTGCAACACCAACCCCTTTTTTCTAGCTTTAATAGAGGCTGAAGAATTATTGAATGAAATATAAGAGGTTTGTTTCAAAACTGAAATGTGTTCAGTTGACATGAGGTACGCATATCACACACTCACACACACACACACACTCACTCTGAGACTTACAATCTGATGTCTGACGCTGACACTATTTATTCTCACGTAGCTAAGATTATATATTAACAATTGAGTCTAGTTCAATAAAAATTTCGTGTCAAGTTGCTGCAGAGACGCCGGAATATTTACGGTAATTTTGGGTTTTTTCAATGCAAAATACATGTTTTCTTATGTAAGAATTACCATACATACGGCACGCCTATGCAGCTATTCAAAGATGACGGCGCTAACCGTTTTAATTTCCTGACACGCACATTTTTATGAAGAGCAGTCAAAATCTTTTTCGCGTCTGAATTACATTTTTTGAAGTTTTCAATTTTATACTGCATGAAGGGTACATTTTTTATCAACTTCTTTTGCTACTATTGTTAGTACATTATTGTCAACGGAAGCGCTTTGATGAACCAATCTCTGGAAAGTTGATAATTCTCCTCGATAATTTTCTATCGGCGAGATTGCGATTATAATTAAGACGAACTCGGAACCGAGAAATTTATCATTTTTGAACAATTCTATGATCAGAAAGGTTTATATAACGAAATGTTAAAATTTCGAATAAATTAAAAGCAACCGCCAAAAAAAATAAATTAATTAAAAACCAATATTTGACAACAAAAAAAAAAAATAAATAAATACATTTCTCAAGGGAAATAAAATGGCGGACGGAGAATGGTGATCGATAATTTAATTTAAAACAGGTTCTCGAAATCTTAAGATACACAACTGTTTTCATCTGTGACATGAGTCAACCAAAAAATGCAATCGAAAAATTTTATTTTTACAAAGATTTTTTTCTCAAAAAATATGATACAACGATTACAACTTATCAAATAAAAATTATCTTAAAAAAAAATAAGCAATCATGATTCGATTTTTGGAAAAATATTTCGTTTTCCATTCGTTTTCAACTGCTTTGAAATCTAAACCCGCAAGCATGATATTGGTAAAAAACTCCCTTGCAAAAGAAATGTTTTTTACTTGTAATGAGACTTAGTAGAATACTGGTAACGTTTAATTAAAATAAATTGTATAACATTATTTAGTATTTTTCCATCATCGATTCCTCAAGATATAAGGTTTCAATGAATGGAATCATTAGGAAGAATGTGAATCCCGAGTCAGAAAGATTGGATTGAAAAATAATATCAGCAATATTGGATTCAAAGAAAATATCGAATCTCGAATCAAGTGATTAAATTTAGACTTTTGTCTTAAAATTTAATTTGAATGAATGTATGAATGAAATCGACATATTCTCTCATTTCACAATTGACATAATTTTCTCCCCAATGTACAAACACAAAAACTTTGAAGAAAATCACTGTTCTTCTTTGATTACACCAACGTCTTCTAAAAAGGACTGGAAACCTTCAGGTACTCTCCCTTCATCTAGTTCGTGACACCATGTTCTCAACTGAGATCAGCATTTGAAAAAAAAAAGTGTTATTTGATGATTGCTTACGCCACAAAAAGAACAAAGAAAAGTAATAGGTAATATTGATGAAATTAAGTAATTAGGTACATTAAAAATAGGTCACGGACCGTGTAGATTAGTTCTCAAACTATGGGTTCATTCGTTAATGGTAGTCATGTAATTTATGAGTATTTGGATTATTTCTGATTGTATGAAATCATTAAGGAATATTGATTTCTAACCTTTTCCAGTTCTTGTCTTAATGCAAAAACAGCTTTTTCGCGGTCAGTAACGAGTTCCTCCAAGTATTGGTATCGCAATTTCTTCCTCGCTCTGCATTCACGAGCACTTTGTCGGCTACGTTCTACAAAATTTTGAGCGAGAAAATTTTTTAAAAACATGAAAATTGATCGCATAATACCGACAGAGACAGCTTGATGTTAAATATACAATTCACAGAAGATAATAAAAAATAAAGAACTCAAACTAGTTCTCACCAAGTTTTGCTCGAACATTCAATTTTTCTGACGACTTTTTTCCAGGTTTACGTCCTCTCCGTGATCCTTCTTTAACTTCAACAGCCAACTCCTTCAAAATGTAAAACGTGAAAAGTTCTAATCAATGAACCTGACTCAAAATACATGTACACGCATTCGAATAAAACTAAACGAAAAACTAAAAATGGTACCACAGATCCAATATTAGAATCTTCGAAGTCTTGATTCATCATGAACATTTCATCGAAATCCATCAGCTTATTTGCGACTTGACAAATTAATTTGATAAAATACAGGAGAGGATATACAAACAAGTTTCCGGATCTACTCAATTTGAATTTCCAATACAAAGATACTACAAAGAATCGAGAGAATGGAAATTGTAAAATAGTTCGAATTTCAAAAAAATTTAGCAGAGAAAACCAGACTCAAAAGACACAACTCAAAAACAAGCCCATTTTCAAACTTAATGTTTTCAATTTCAAGCTTCTTATCAATGTTTCTTGTTCTTACTTCTTGATTATCTTAAAAAGCTCTGTTCTTTTTGGTCGTTTGCTGCTTTGAGTATGCGAAAGCTCTTGCACTTTTTTGGCCAAAAGAACAGACCTATAATAGACATCTGCATCCATAAACTTGGTAATAAGTTTTATGCGCTACGCTTGTTCATGTTCCAGTTGGTTTGAACTTTTGAGTGTTTGAAGTGCGATTTTTATTAAAAAAATTTTACTGAAATAATTGTTCTCACTAATCACCATGGATGTTGACGGAGAAAAAGGAGATGTTGAAATGGCATCTGAATCCGAATCTGACGATACGAACTCTAATGATGACACTAAGGAAAATCAATTAAATCAGAAAAAAATTGTTTTGTTGGAAAGAGTAAGTGAAATTCTACAACTGTTGTGAGTAAATACATTTATATTGACTTCATTATTTCAATTCATAGATTGAAAAGGACAAAACTGATTATTACGCGTATGTCGAATTGATACAAGTTTTTTCTGAGTTGGGTGAGTTAACCGAATTGAGGAAAATTCGGGAAGATTTTAGCCTAGAGTATCCGCTCACTGCAGGTAAAATATATGTATTTCTTTTGTGAGGTAGTTTATCTTTTATTTATTATATTTAGATTTATTTGATGAAAGTTCATTCTTTATTTCAAAGAAATGTGGTTATCGTGGATCGAAGACGAGAAGAAAATCGCTGCGACCACTGAAGAAAGAGAACACATCGGAACTTTGTTTGAACGAGCGTTGCAAGATTATTTGTGTAAGTTTGATCTCGAATTTAGTAGAATATTTTATATTTACCCAATTACCCTGTTTGAGCCTAAAAAGTGTTTATCAAATTCTTTGTATTTTTTGTAATCCATTAAGTATTGAAAAGAATTGAAAATTTTGTTTTGTTTTTTTCGCTTTAGCTATTGATGTTTGGTTAGAGTTTGTTCAGTTTAGTATTGGACTGATGGCTGATGGACATCAAGTAGAAAGTGTTAGATCGATTTTAGAACGTGCTGTGAGTATATGCGGGTATCATGTAGCTAAAGGAAGTCTCTTGTGGGAGTTATATCGTGAGTTTGAGAAAATTGTCCTCATCTCCATTGTGGTAAGTGTGCTGGACTTTATACTTATTTTTTCCTATGAATGTGTTAGTACTTGTTTATTTTTATATTAGGAATCATGTGTTTCTGTCGAAGAAGCTGAAAGTAAAAAGCGTGAACAAAATCGAAGAATTGCTGAAACATTCCGCCGACAACTTTCCATTCCGTTTTTGGAAATGGAAAAAACTTACCAGGAATTAAAATTTTGGTTGAATGACGTGGAAAATCCAGGCGAAATTATTGATATGGATTCCCTCGAAGCTAGTTATAAGAAAGCCTTGGAAAAATTAAGTCGAATTCTTTCCTTTGAAGAAAGTTTGGTAATATTTGTTATTTCTTATGATATTAAATTGAGAATTTTCCAGTCTGAATGTATTTTAATAATTGTTTAGCTATGTTGTGAAGCCGATGCCAATTTTCCAATTTATCAAAGGTATTTAAAGTTCGAAAAAAATCCCAAAGAAGGAGGTAATGATCCTTTTCGAGTTCGATGTCTCTATGAGCGAGCATTAATTGATAACCCATTGAAAGAGGAATTGTGGGACGATTACATCAAGTATTTGTCAGATGTAGTTAAAATTCCTGAAGACATCATGCATGCATGTCGTCGTGCTATCAGAAATTGTCCTCGTGAAGGGGAATTTTGGTGCCACTTGATGATACTCATGGAGAAAAGCAATAAGCCTAAACAAGACATTACTGGTAAGGTACTTCCGTGCCTAATTTTTTCGACTGGTCTTCAGAATATTAACTTGGAAATATCGTTTTGCAGAACTGCTGAATCAAGCCCTTCCAGTTCTGTTATATTCTGAATCAGGTCCTAGGTCAATATGGTTGACTTACGTATTTTATCTCAGACGGCAACTGTACTTGATTCCGAAAGATGATTCAGATAAGTGGACGAAAGGTATTGATGAAATCAGAGAAGTTGTTAATATGGCTTTTCAACATATAAACAAATGTAAGTAGTTGCAAATTGACCTATTATTTCGGATTGCGTTAACGAATTTAACGACGTACGTTCTCTTAGATTTTGGATTGGAGGGCGACCCTGAATGTAAGTTATTACTTTGGTGGACCAGATTCGAAGCAGAAACAGGTCACGATCTCGAAAGATTCCGTTTAATTTGGACGGATATTATGAATTCCGGCCACAGTGAATCTTCGGCGTATTGGTTAAAATACATCCATATGGAATGGTATGTATTTCATCGTAAAATTTGAATTCGATTTTTTATAAATTTATGATATTTGCATGACCTATGTAATTTTGTAGCTAAATGTTTGTATCTGCGGATATGTTACGTACAGGCAGTACGGTGATTCTAGACATATGAGAAGATTGTGCCCTCGAGCACTAGCTGCTATTACAGACTCGCCGGAAGACATTGCAACTTTATGGTTGGATTACGAATCACAATTGGGGTCCCTTGATTCATTTTTGAATTGCCAGAAAATATGCGAGGAAAAGTTGGTTGATTAAAGTCTTGACGAATTATTTTGTGATCAAAGTTCTATTTCAACTATAAACTACATATTTCCGCTAGGTTAAAAGAATACGAGGAAAAGAAGAAAAGTGAACGATTCGGCGACAAAAAGAAAAAGTTGACCTCAAAACCGGAGATAAGAAACGTATGTGATCCTAGTATTTTTCTGGAATGTTTCAGGTTTCTTACTGAATTATATGTTTGGAAAGAAATATAATAAAATTTTGTTCTTCTGTAGCCGAAGGAAGAGGTTAGTTTAAAATTTCAAGAAACAAAAACGAATAATAACGATGAAAATGGCACTTTACGAAAAATTGATGGTTTCACGAAGAAAAAATCGACGGAAAAACCCAAAAGTATGTTTCAAACGTTTTTTAACGAAAAACATAGTTGAACTAAAGCCGATAACTGGATGAGAGTTTCTGTAAATATTACACAGAAAAAAATATTCACGATGAAGATATTTCTTTGCGATTAAAAATCATTTACTTTTGAACTATTTTGTTGTTAAATCGGATTGAATAATTGCGTGAATAAAGATCGAACTTATTTGGAAATTAAATTTTAAGAATATTCGCCAATCTTTAATTATTGAGATCAAACCTGTGTGATTGTTCCTTGTTATTTATTAATTGTTTGTCGACCATGTTTTATGCCATCCCTTTTACTTTTCGCATAAATGATATAATTTTGACGCTTGTTTTTAAATTCTTTTGTTATTTAGAAACAGAGCCGGAAGTTACTGGTTCATTTGTTTCCCACGACTCTTCTAAAGATAATAGAACAGTTTTTATCAGTAATTTAGATTTCACAGTTGTTGAAGATGATGTCACGAAAGTATTAAACTCCGCGGGTAAAATAGAAGAATTTAGACTTGTTCGCGATTTCAAAGGTCGATGTAAAGGTTACGGCTATATGTTATTTTCTTCTGAGGTAGAAATTCTCATATTGTATTTTGAAAAGTTGTACAGCTGAAATATTTCCATCAACTCTTTATTTTTTTGACAGGAGGAAGCTCGTGCGGCTTTAAAATTAGATCGAACGCCTATCAATCAACGGCCTATGTTCATCTCTGAATGCGATGCTAATCGATTTTCTCGCAGAAGCGGATTAAGATTTAACACGGGGATGGAGAAAAATAAATTATTTGTGAAAGGTACAAAATTTGCGCGTTGTTTACAACTCTGTTCCATAAAAAGGGCGTATATTCTTTAAATTTCTAATGAATTATTGACGTTCTTAGGATTACCATTAACATTAGATAAAGTCGCCCTTGAAAAATTATTCAATCCATATGGTACGCTACGAGATGTCCGGATAGTAACATACCGAAATGGACATTCAAAAGGATTGGCATACGTTGAGTTTGAAGATGAAGTTAGTTCTTGTTTTTGAAGTATGCAGTTATGAATGTCTTAATTTAAAGAAACGAAACAACGAAAAGGCTTGAAATGGTTGAAATGTTTTCATTAAAAACTGACTTTTACGAAATCTTGCGAAAATAAGTGATCAAATGCGTTTTGTCTTACAACGTTTTCTATCGAAGCTGTAATGCTTCAATAATTGAGAAAATTTTTTTTTCATCGAGATCCCGTTAGTTCGTTTATTTAGCATTTCCACCGTGTTAATGCTGAAAATTTTACGTAAAAAAATTATTTAACACAGTTTGATTCACCATTTTAAATTAATGTGAAATTTCGTCAGATAAATTGGAACAGGTTCAAGAAAAATATGTTGAATAATATTCTAGATTCTGTAGAAATTTTATGAACTCGTTATAATTTTTTGTTAAAATAGACTTACTTTCGAATATGTCTTTCTGAAATGACGTTCCTGTGCCTCGACCATTTTTTCAGTAGGCCCGTTTGTAAGCCGCATTGTTTTTTGAAATGTATTAATTAGATTTGGTTTGATTTTAACAGGTGGCGGCAGCACATGCACTGTTAAAAACTGATGGTTTAGAAGTTGAAGGTAAAACTATATCGGTTGCAATCAGTGACCCACCTGCGCGTAAAAATGAGGGTTTTTCAAGAGCAGATTCAATCGCTGGAATCGCTCTGGGTGGTGGAAGTGGTGGTGATAAAAGTGATTTTGGATCGTAAGTTGAAACTATTTCTTCTTTCCCCACACCGATCTTCAATCTAACGTTATTATCGACAGTTATTTTCTTCGTATTATATCGTTTCCAGTCGTGGACGTGGTCGAACGCAGCTATCATTTCTTCCGCGTGCACTCAATACAACTAAAAATTCTGATCCGAATACGTTCGAAAAAATGGACGTTACAGATGCAGCGTCCAATACCAATAAAAAAGCGTTGAGTAATGCAGATTTTCGAAGTATGCTATTTAATCCTAAGTAGATTGATTCTCTCCATCTTAACGAGCTTTTTGATTTTTCCACGAAGTGGTTTAATTCTTGTTTCTTCTCATAAAGTCATGTAATACTAAGCTATTTTTGTTTATTAAGGTGAAAAAAAAACAAAAAAAAAAAACGAAAACAATTTTAAACAAAACCGTGTTTTTAATGCTGTACAAAATTAAAAAATAAATAAATATCACAAGGGGAAACGTCTACTATGAGTCAGATTTCAATTCTTTTCTCTAAGCTCTTCGAATAAACATTGTTTTTACAAGAGATAGAAGGAAAAAATAAAAATAAATCTACACTAAATTCTCGGGTACCCCCACGAAACCGATTGAATGTTTTTTCGTTCGCGGCGGGGGCAGTGGAGGTGCTGGACTTTTTTGCTCATTGACGTTACCTTTTTGGTTGGCTTTCTGCTTACCGCCTTTACTGCAAGAACGTATGTTCGATTTAACGGCGCTCCAGTAGGATGCGTCACGCAATCCAAAGCCGCCGTTTTTCCACCATTTTCGCAGCACTTCGTTCGCATGATAGTAGTAGAAGTACAACAGCGCGAATAGCATTATAACCACCAAAAGAGTGCATCCCATAACGGAAACCAAGAAGACGACGTATTCGCCGGTCTTCGCTTGAGCGGCTTCCGGATGGAGTTTGTCGATGGTTTCGTCGGGTATTTCGTTGTCGTCGATACTTGGGGTCGTTTCTTCTTTCTCTTTGGTCGTTCCTTTTTCGGTGGTTTCTTTTTCTTTTTTTGGTGTGGTTTCTTCAAAGGGCGTTCCGTCAGAACTCCCTGCCAAGTCCGTTATCGATATGTCGGCGCACGAGCGGAATTCTTCTTGCGGTCCGCATCCAACGGCGCCTGTTCCGTTCGAACAAGTGCCCCAATTGTTGCCGGCGATGTATCTCCACTGCAGAACGCACTGATTGCACGTGAGACCGGGAGGTAATAAATACTTCATTTCGTAAACTTTGTTTTCGGTCCCGGGGTAATATCTAGAAGGTGGATGGGATAATATGTAAGTATATTCGAAACTGTTGCCGACTATACGAACGCGATTAATGAAGATATGAAAACAAGTAAAACGTACCGAGTTTCATGGAAAGTTTCTTCGGGTTCTTTCATGATCGGTTTCGCACGTTTCAGAACATATTTATCCAGGCACTGCTGCGTAGCTACTCGTTTGGGTGTGTTATTAGGGCACAGGCGAAATTCGAAAAATCCTCTGTGATTTGCTGTCAGCTCAACTCTGATCGTGAATGCAGATCCTGTCTTGTATTTTCGAACTATAATACCTTGACCGTATTTTCCACCTGCTTCGTGAGGTCGAGGCTGAAATTAAAACGAATAAAATCGCGAAATAGAATGTTATTAAAATATTGAATTATATTTGGATTACTTTTGTTCAATTGACGATTCAGCCAACTACCGAAGGTACAATTCGAACTTATTTTTATAGTTTGATTTTTATTTATGGAATAAGATTTTCAACGAATATATTCTGAAAATGTCTCTGTTCCTACCAGAAAACTAACTTCAATAATTTTGTAGAAGAAATTAACGAAGTAAAAAATTTTTACGAAGAAAGGTGGGGCGGAGGCAGATAATATTGAATGTATAATTTGATTGAAATGTTTTTCTACTTTTATCCACAATTTGCGCAGGGATATGAATTATTAGGTTTTTTCAAATAAATTAATTTTTATTATGGAAGACGAGTCTCCGAAAGTTTGAAGTTAGTCAGCCATTGATGAGAGAAATATTTTTTTTTGCAATCTTCGTGGCTGTTAATTGAAAGGACAAAGAGTGTTGTCAAAAAATAACACCGTTCTGTCAAAAATGTTGTCAATCGACAAAATAAATGTATTCCAAGGGGATATATTATAAACGGTTATCTATATTTTATCAGAACTCTTAAAAGTCTTGCCTTTTTCAATTATTTTGGGTTGGTACCCTGGCAGTTCTTTGCTTCAGCGCAATTTTTTGACACAAAAATAAGTATTGATAAGTTTTCCCCCAAGTTTTATGAAAATAGAAATTAAATCAGTGACGCATGGTACGATAGACAAGAGAAGCATTTCTTTTCCTCCATTGGATCTTGGGATTGGGACTATATGCTATAAAGCATTTTATTTTGTGTACGGTGAGATGGTATTTTCTGTGTGCCAGATTTTTATGTGATAATGTCAAAAAGGAGAAAAAGGAAGTTGAAATTATCAGCTGGAACAACATATCACATCCTATGTATATGAAATCAACCACAAATCGGTAGGACCAATAGTTTTAGAGTTATTGCGAATTTTGTACTAAGTTTTAACTAGTAAAATTCACATTTTCTGGTATTTACCTTCTAACACTGAGTACAAAAAGTCGTATTTTACAGGCTCACATTTTAAGGTTGAGAAGCGCTATACACAAAAAGTAATAAAAAGCTGTTTTTATTGCAAATATAATATTAAACATTTTTTGACTGAATTATTCTCTCACTTTAATCGGTATTTCCCAAGAAAATTGCAAAAAACTGATTTAGGACACATTTTTTATAATTTCCACTGTAGCAAGAGGGGTGAGGGTTGAGACTTTTAGTAGGTTATTTAGAACGCTCATCCCTATAGATTAGTAGGAAAAACAAACTATGAAATTTTCCAGAATAAGATTTCTATCTTCTCTAGATAACAGGTGTATTTTCAACGTAGAATTATAACGTTTGTTCTCACATAAAAATTAGGAGAATGGTATGCAACCCGCAGTAGGGAAAATGCCTTATACTGTCAAATATCTGGAGGTTATTGGTTGTCAATGTGTGGAGGAGGAGGTGATAAGTATCCGTTGTGGCCAATGGATTTCCAACATGAACATTGCAATCACATGTGAAGTCATTTAGAAGTTTAACTGATTGCATAAATAAGGCAGAACAATATGAGAATGGCTGACAAACGAAGAAATGAAGTAGTGAAATAAAAATAAAAACTATAAGAAAAAAGTATTCTACTGCAAGATTTTCTCAAAGAAAACTAAGCAACTTGTCTCATACAAGAAATAAGAAATATTCTGCGTAAATCCCAAAGTACGTTCTCGACGCTACCATCACTTCATAATTTTATTAAATGGTTGTAGATGATAGACTACTCGGCTATTGTACTCTCTACATACTAATTTTGTATTCTTTTTTCATTCACGGGACCTATATATGTATACTGTTGAAAGATTTTTTTTTTTGCAATTTTCTCTGAAACCGCATGTAGTGTCGATAACCAGCATTAGATATTTTTGGTGAACAATTGGCTCTAACCGGTTTCCTCACGTTATTAAGTCCTTAAGGAGGAAAATATAGAGAAGAAAGTATATACGTAGAAATTTAAAAATAAAAAAATAAAAAAATAGTATACCTGCGGTGCATCCCACGGATCTCCGCATATTCCACATTTACCTCCGTTGGTTTGCCACTGTCTTGTAAAACCACCGCAATATAATTCGTGGTCGTTGTAATTGGGTGGTGTATTAAATCCGTACCTGCGAAAATTGTCCATAATATCCATTAAAGAAATCACAGCAATGTAGAGGAAAGAAAAAAAAAATACAGCCAAAGTATAGATATATTTTCTTCACTCTTCGGAGTAGGTACAATCTATAAAACGTCACCGAAACAAATGCTGTACGGAAGTTATGTCTGTCTATCTGTGCATGGATTAGTGAACGTCATAAAATATTTTTGATCGACGTAATTTTGGCGAAACCATGATGGCGTTACGCTCTCGTTAGGGACGATTCGCTCAATTATTTTGGATTAAAGATACCTACATTATTGGCGGTGCGGGTCTTAGATTTGGAAAACCGAAAATTCTGAAACGATCGAAAACGATGATTTATCGCAATTGTCTCGCAGTTTTGGAATGGATCGTGGGTGCAGGCTACTCATGTTGTCGTAACCTGCGCAAGAATGTCGGATAATATTTTTCAAGTGGAAAATTGAGATTCTTTAATTGAAGGAAGTCAATCTTCCCTTTCTTCGTACTTTATTTGTTGCTTTTTACCGGAGCATCTTCTATACATAGTGTGTAAATTGAGAAATTTTTCGATTCTTATCCCTACGGGCTCGCAGGTTGACCATTTTTTCAGGAAGGGCAAAAATTAATCTGGTGGAGAGGACCAAGATTTGTACGTTTCAAAAATTAAAAAAAAATCATTAAAAACTACGTCATAAGCTAGGATCAAATATATTTTTAAAACTTTTTACCAAGTACCAAGTATCAAGAAAAAAAAAGAAGTTCAACTCCAAAGTACCTACATAATTTTTTACCATGAGAAAGGCGCGTATGACTACGCTAGGAAACAACCCCGATACTTGCGAGTTGGCAAGATATGGTCAGTAGAGTGCGGATTCTCTGGCATGTGTCAAATCATTTTCTTACAGGGCAAGTGCTTGGAAATGAAATTGAAGTTCATATCATAGCTGCGGGGGCCTGAGAAAAAAATTTTATTTTGCCGAAAAATGCCGAAAATAATGTAACTGCCAAAAAATTGTCAAAAGTGCCTATTTCATAGAAAAGCAAAGAAGAAAAAATAAATTTGATGCCGTTGAAGGTGATAATGCTCATCTAAAAGAGAAAAGAATCGAAAGACGGCAGAAATACACAATATTGTGAACTCAGTTGTTGCCTGCACGTGTATAGTATAGTAATATTTCATTCTGCTGTGTTCATTTTCATTTGTAAAATTGTTATATAATTATGACAAAAATAAAAATAAGTCAAAGTGCCTTTATGAGGCAGTAGATTTCATCACATAATAAGGATTTTAATGTTTTATCAACTGATCATGGCAAACAAATATCGTGTTTAGTATGTGGTAAAGAAATAATCTGTCATAAAAAGAACCATGTCGACTCCCACTGCAATTCAGGTATGTATATATTTTAAAATACATTATTACTCGGAAATGTTTTTGTGACTGAAAAAGATGCACACGTAATTTGTTTACAGCATCACATATTGTAGCTGTACATCGTACCCATCGATTAGGTTTAAAAAAACAGACTTTACCTGCTTTGACTTCATCCATTACAACAGAAACAAAATTTGTGCGAGACCTTTGTGAAGCATTCCTCTCAGCAAATATTACTTGCGAAAATTGACCAATGAGAATAGTACCTTACGAATGTTTTTGGAAAAGTACACGTCACATCACATTCCCTCTGAAAGTACTTTACGAAAGACTCAAGTCCCAACATTGTTAAATAAGACAATGGAGGCAATATTTGAGAGAATTGGTACCTATTACAACTTTGTTTATATTATTGTTGATGAAACTATTAACATGGTTGGAAATTACATCGTAAAATCTTCTGATAGGAACACTAACCCCTTATCAAGCTGGTGCCGCATTCTTAATTGCTTCCTCAGAATAGGAGAGAACAAATGCTGAAACCATAACTGCTTTTGTCAACAACTCAATCCGATTTTACAAAGGGAAATTATTTGCAGATAATATTTTACTGCTAGTCAGAAGCAGCTCCTTATATGGGCTTAGCTGGGAAAAATTTAAAAGCAGTATATAATAAAATGATCTATGTGACGAGTGTAGCCCACGAAATCCGTCGTTTTTGTGAGAAAATGAGGGAAATTTTTCACAATGTTAATCGATTAATTAGTTCAGCGAGGAAGATGTTCTTGAAGAGCCCTGCTAAGGTAGAAATTTATAGAGAGCATATGAATTGTAAGCTACTCCCAGATGTGGTAATTACAGGGTGGGGGATGTGGATTGAAGCAGCTCAATTTTTTGCAGAAAACTACCATAAATTTTTGAAAGTTGTCAATGCTCTACCCAATGAGTCAAAATACACAGAAAATCTAAAAATGTTTTTTCAAAAAGCTACACTCCCCTCCAAATTGGCATTCATTAATTCATATTTATTTTTCCTCCCTGGGAAAATAACATGGTGGGAGACAAGGGACCTTTCCCTCGTTGCTCAACTTGAATTGTTGAATAATATCCGTATAAAAATTGGTGAGATTTGACGATCGCATTGATTGATGCTACAGAAATAATTAAATTTTTCAACTGCGTTTAGGAACATAAAACATAATAGAACTAAAATGTTAAAAACAAGTTTTCTAGGTTTTGTAATAGCAATTTTTTATAATATTGAATTACAACTAACACAGTCGCTGGCACAAATAGCTTTTGATATTAATATGAAGATCAATACTGGATTGAAATCAATTGTGAGTGGAGAGTTTTCAACACATTAGGTATACATATAAGTAATTTAAACATTCTTAACAATTGGTACTCCAATGTTTTAGATAAATGTAATAATGCTGTGTATTAGAATATTGTCAAATCTATGTTAAATTTACCACAAATTGCATCAGAAAAAAAAGTAATAAAATGAAATCTAATTGCTTCATTTAAAAATTTTTGCATTTTATATAAATACACACACACACACACACACACATATATATATATATATATATATATATATATATGTGTGTGTGTGTGTGTGTGTATATAAAATGCAAAAGTTTTTATGTATGTATGTATGTATGTATGTATGTATGTATGTACGTATGTATGTATGTACGTATGTACGTATGTACGTATGTATGTAACTTGAAAGATATTTGTGCCAGCAACTGCGTTAGTTGTAAATCAATTTTATAAAAAATTACTATTACAAAACCTAGAAAACTTGTTTTCAGCATTTTAGTTCTATTATGTTTTATGTTCTTAAACGCAGTCGGTTTCAGTTTTTTTTTCAAAAATTGAATTATTTCTTATAATTATTATTTTGAAGCAGATATTTCAATGGACTTTAAATGAACTAATCACAGTTTATTTTTCAGTAAACCTTCCTGATTGGTTGGTTTAAGGGAATTCTGGAAACATGGTATTTTCATTTTTTCTTATAATTATTATTTTGAAGCAGATCAATCCCAGTTTGTTTTCCAACATATGCCTTCCTGATATTATTTTTCATTATAACTATTATTAAGCAGATATCAGTAGACTTTAAATGAACCAATCCTACATAATACACCTACTGGTGCTAATATATTACTGGGAGAAGTGGTGACATTTGAAATATTTATATAACTATAAGAACTTTTGGGAGACCCAATCAGCATGCGTTATTTCCTTATACGTTGAATCTTGGATTGTGATCGGTCAAGTTGCTTTTTGCGTTGAAAAAATTCCCAACTTTTGAATGAAAACTGTGGGTCTGGTATGGGGAATTTTTTAATTTTTTTTGGTCAGTGTTACTCACCTTGAAAATACGAATTTTTTGAGACCTATTTCATATTTGTACGATGAATATTGAATGCTTTAGAGTGGCATAAAATTTTGTTAGATTGCCAGGAACAGAGTCAAACACAATACCTCCTTCTGACGCAGTCGGTAAAAATTGGACGACATCTTTGGGAAGAATAAAGGACTGATGCTATTAAGATCAATATATTATGCTGTTCTCCGTGGTACAAGGGTTGGAAGTACTCCATTCAGTCCGGCAATCAGTGGCGCATAAATGTACCTACGCCCCTCTAGTCTCCGTGGATTTGGAGCTCATTCAGTGAATACAGATTAATTTGAAGAGACAGATGATTTAAGCAAGAAAATTTATAAAAACACCTATTTGTAATGTATAACACTAAATTTTTTAAATAAACAATGGAATGTTTTTGTTTTTTTATTTTTTTTATTTTGCCGAATAATGCCGAAAATAGAGTTTTCATTGTTGAATTTTCTTTTTAATAATGCCGAAAAATGCGAGCTCTAGTCATTAGAAATACATTTACCATGCTGTAGGTATGGAAGAAAAATTATCACTAAAATTTAAAATATCTCTTCCGCACATAAATCGCCCTTTCTCGACGGGCCACCATATCATATAAATTTGACGCAGGCGACCAGCAGCCGCATTACATGCATAAGACTGCTATTCGAAAACCGTTTGATTGATTTTGCGCAAAACGAATGCGTAGCACATGGAAGCCTATAATTCTGCTCCAAATTTCATTAACTCAAGTCGAAAAGCGGAGGCTCCACTGACTCCGAAAATTTGCCAAAATGGGTATAAAGTGACAATATTTATTACATAATGTATAGGTATTCATAATATATGCAGAATTATATTACAGGTATACGTAGATATACAAAGGTATATGCAGACCCATTTTTGGAAATCCCACTATGTGAGACACGTTTCAACGTTGCAAGACCCGTTATTGGGTGTAGCAACATTTTTCGGTATCTTCATGGTGTGCGATGATATTCACATATTTCGAAATCCGCCAGCGAATTGTATACTTGGGTTTTTTCTCGAAAAGTTGTCCAGATTCGAGTGAAAGAAAATGAAAACATAGTGCCTTAGGGCGGATCTTAGGCTTGAAATGATGAGAGGGATTGTGAGAAATTACCAAGAAAATATTTATCAAAAATTACCGGAAAAATTTTCTTATCAGAAATTTGAAAGTAGGATGTTCCAAGGTCAAATCATTTCTTTATTCATCATCTCCATGTGAAATTATTGAATTTTCTAACACAAATTCTCTTTTAAATATTTTTTTAAAGAAATTTCAAAATTTATTTCAATAGTATAACTTTGTTATCTAATTTACCTTACCCCTGTAAGGTTCCTAACATCTGCATGAATAGGCACTTCACAATATTCAAAACAGGAAGTTTTTGGCTATTCAAATAAGACTGGGTGTCGAGTAGTCTATTCGATACCTCGTGTCTCACAAGGTTGGGAATATCAGTGTATATAAATTATACTTATATATACTTATATACATATATATATCGTGCGCAGAAAAATTTGAGTGACCTATATATTCGTGATCTACTATTCGGAATCGGTGCTTTTCCACCGGTCCCCTCAAGGTCCCGCCATCGTACCGAATATAATAATTGAAAATACGCTAAAATATGAAAGCTTATCGTGAAAAAGTCAACCAATTAATAATATGCGATAACCAATCTAAAGAGTGTCTCACGATTGATATCTCCTAAAGATGACGTGAAAATAATGGAAAAAGACAGAAATATCAGTCATCTTCAAAAAAGAAGGTGTAAGGCTTATGAAGAGTATCACTTCATTAACCGTTTCTCAAAAAAATTCCTGAAACCAAAATAATTTTATCTCTGTTCTTAATGGCAAAAAAGTGCTGCGTAAGTTCTAGTTTTTTTGGTACACTAAGGTGAAGATCACATCAGTGCAATTATAAAATTTGGATGCAATATTTATGATGGAATAAAGATCTTCATCATTCAATTTCAGCTACCTTAATATATTCACTTTATTTTTGCTCAAAGTCATAGATGAGGGGAGATCTTAGGGGTCTAAGCGCCTCCATCCTAGGAAAATGTGGGTTACAATTAAATAGGTAACTATTCTTTTAGAAAGAAAGTACTGTACAAGATGGTCTGAAAGATGCCTGTACATATCAAAATTAAAAAACAAAAATCGTTCAAATAAAACTTGGATCCAAAAAAAATTCACTTTAATGCTCAACGAACGAGCTAAATATTTAGGAGCAACAATAGGCAACTTTCAAAACATCAATGTTTTCAAATATGTGGAGTTGCGTATCGCTCCGAAAAATAGGCACTTGCTTATAATAACATTGTTCTCAATGAGTACGAAAAAATTCAAAAATCCAGATGTAAATTTTAATAAATGATTTGATTTCAAAATTTATTCATTTCATCAAACTTCGAAAACAGTAATTCAGCAAGCACGCATAATTAAGTAAAGTTTTTCTCTCATTTCAGTGAGTACTATCTATAGCCGACTGAGTGGTAACTTCTCTCGGACCACTCTGCTGCATTTACAGATATTTCGAGTAATATACTATTCCCCTTTGCCTTTGCCACTGCCATAACCATCAGTTCAGTGCCAACAATTCGCACTTAGTACGTGGAGTCTGTAGTATGATGTGTAGTATTTTGCGTCCCTACCATAAAACTTCTACTGTTCGTGTATCATAGTACAGACTGCCAATGAGTGTCCTCTGGCGTGAATTTCACTTCAGTAGGTATGTCAACATAGAGTTGTGAAAAAATCTATTAATTTGTTCCCGAAATTGTAGATCAATACGAAAACTTGTAATGTAATAGTCCTAAAAACACTTTTGTTTCAGATGTAGAAGTCAAACCTGATAAAATGATAGATTCTCTTACCTCCACATGGATGCTCTAGATGGCGGTTCTATTAAACGTCCATGACTGTGTACTTGCAGGAACTTCATTGAAATGATTACATATATCCAAGGGATAATCTTTTGTACATTTTGCGTTTTCTTGTTTGCCATTTCCTCCTGAAAAAAAAAAAAAAAAATTAAGAATGTTTATACCTATATATGTTTAAAATACAATTTCTTGTTACCACGATACAGGTCGTAATTTTTATCCAATAATTACGAAATTTGGAACGAACATTAGTACTAAGGCAAGGACCTGATTTATTGATTTTGTTGCGGATCGGCCATACGATACTTCCGGTATAGCTATTTTCGTTTTTGTTTTGGCTATAAAATTTTCTATTTTCGACCAATATCTACGAAATTTAAAACAATATTCTACGATCTATTATAACTTTCTATAAATTTTTGTGCGGATCGACTGCACAGTACTTCCGTATAACTATTTTCGTTTTTGTTTTGGCCATAAAATGCCTAGTTGTAGATCAATAGGAACGTTATTCGGAACAAATATTCATTATGATCTATTAATAATTTCTTAGTGACTACCTAATTTTATAATTTTTCAAAACCTACTTTTTCTAAGGGAGCTGCAGCTGCGTTACCTTTTTTCATTCTTTGCCTTAGTATGAAGCTCGGATTAAAATGTAATTTCCGAATGCACTTGATACATTATTTTCTGAATATATGTTAAGCATAATATATCCATTCACTAGGTATGTGGTTCCGATGTATTCGTTCATTTTCATTTTTTGTCCTCCCCCTTTTTTTTTGGCAAAATCGCCTCTAGAATTTCGTAATAGAGCATTGTATTGCAAGAAGTCATATTTCTTTTACACCTGTAGCAGCTGGGTACCTTGCTTATACAAAAATGATGAATAAAAAATACATAGGCACATATTTCTACGCCGTTAACCCTAAACTATTTTACTACTACCCAATTTTTGATATTAAATTCAAATTAGACACTTTGAAGTATCAGTTTCTGTTGATGAGAAATTAAATTTCGGTTTTTAGATCTATTTCATAACGACATAATTATATATTATTATGTAAGGTAGGTAGGCTAGCACAGACTGTAAAAAACAGTTTACAGTTTTGACCTGATACTCGGAGGAAAATCGAAGTTCTTACGGTGCAGAGGAATTAAAGAATAGCTAAAGGTAAGTATAGTTTATTTGGTAGTCTTCACGAATTTAGTAAATTTAAAACTGGCTACAAGAATGAAATGATTTTGGCTTGTGCGATGCTAATTAAATTTCATTGTTAAATCACCAGAAAAAAACGAAGAGGTTTAAACACTTTTTGAGTAGGTTTTGTGCGAAAATCTACTTAGGTATTGATTTTGTTCTGATGGAAAGATTAAGGGGTGAGACTCAGTATGTTTTTCGTTTCACAACTTAAGAAAAATTTTGGCACCATTTTTGGAAATTCATCATATGATATAAGTACTTACAGATCTTTCCGACGTGATATAGATCAAAATTTTTGTTCAATAGTCACAAAATTTAGTACATATAATTGTATTGAGACAGAAATGAGGCTTATTAATTTTAGAGTGAACTGGCATTATGGTATGTTTGGTAGGTGCGGTTATGTTGAATTCTTTGAAATTTGATGGCTTTAAAATACCAAATTTTGAAAAAATAATCACAAAATTTAAGACAAACATTGATTTTACACTATTGTAACATTCTTCAAAATTTGGTTGCAAGATTTTTTATGTTAACTCAATAAAGGTTGCAATTTTTATCCAATAGTGCGGTATGCCAAGGGTAAACATAAGGCTTCAATTTCCTCCAGTCCTGAAAAAATCTTAAACCAGCATGAATATGGCTAGAGAACCTTATGATACAAATCACCAACACTGGATCGTGGCTAAAGAATTACCACCACCCAACTCAAATAACCAGCTAGGTATTCGTTGACTCAAATATTGACCATGCCTGGGTAAAATTATAAGACCTTAAAACCATGGTTAATCAATACTTATGAATGTATTCACATAGCTAAGCAACTGAAAGATGCCAGAGACTATAAACACCAAAAAGTCAGTACATCATGTTTTATATTGCCATATAAAATAAAAAATAAAAACCATGTAACATAGTTGACAGTAAAAAATCAAAATTAGTTGGGGGAGAAAAAAATAGAAAATTATTGGTTCATCACTGACCACGGCAGCAACTGGGGCAACAATCTTCTGCCCATTTGTCCGCATTGAACGCACTCTGTAATTCTAATTTTGGCAATTTTTTATGACAGGTATCTAGGTAATAATTTCAGTTTGAAAATTTAGCTAATCTTTTGATTATAATGGGACCAACTTTGTCGGTAATAGTTAACATCCTAAGATTATAAAACCCCATCGCTGTAATGATAAGAGACAAAATGTTCCCATTATGATAAAATAACCTAAAAGTTGAAGTTGATTCAACTTAAGAGAACATCATAGGGTAAGGGTAAGGGAAATGTTGTTATAAACAGTCCTACTTGAAAATAAATTCTTAACTTTATTTTACGGGTGTGGATAAGGGTCAGGTTAAGGTTATCCCTATTATAAACACAGATTTAGCAAATAAAACAGCAGCAAACCTGTTTTACGCACACCTTGTTTGCTTCATCTGGAGTTACCTACTTTTCTTAACAAAAGTTAAAATATATTTCAAATCACTTCTTCGCATGAACTTCTAGGCTGATTAAAACCAAATTTTGCAAAGATAATGGAATATATTATAATTATGTCTGTACCAAATTTTGTGATTATTGCTTAAAAATTAAGCATTTTAAAACAATTTAAGCTCCAAAAATGCAACATAATAGGATGTACTGAATGCACCATCTAATCAAGAAACTTTGCAAATTTTCAGTTAGAAACAAAAATTCCAACAAAGAGACTACATGTCTCCATTTCTCCTATTTTCCTGACTAATTTTAGACATATATGAGAATTTTTTTGATAATCCGTCATTTATTGAATTAACATTTTTTCCTGAAATTAATCCAGTAAAAATTTAAAATCAGGTATATCTAAATCAGAGACATACAGCTAAAAAGATGTCCAACATTCCATATACCCTGTGGTTTAAAAATAAGTGAAAGATACAGAAGAAGAAACTTCAGTTATATGTTCTGCACATCCAAAGCTGCGCATATTTTATTATAAAAACGAACATCTCCATATTAATACACACACACTATCAAGCCAAGACATATGCACAGTAACAAATTTCGTACTTTGAAAGGTTATATCAACATTCTATCTTTGAAGTGTTTTTGATCCTCTGTTAAACATCTCTTTAGCTGTATATCTCTGATCTAAATTTACATTATTTCTTTTCCCCTTTCTTAGTAGAGATAGATGAATTTTCCACATACTTCCAAAGATTTTCCTATTTGTCTTTCAGTAACCCTAAAGTTGTTTGTGGGAACCGCTATACCTTGTTCTATATGAAATACATTCGCTTGTTATAATAGTCGGCAATGGAATGGCCATGTGGTTAAGTCCACCGCTTTTATCTGGTAAATATGTGAGTACTGTAGTGGAGGAGTTTACTTAATGTTGGTTTAACGTCACAAGGACAAATAAATATGTTCGTTGTCACACACCTTACCTCGCGCCTGGTTGTGGAATAACTGTTAGCGTCGCCTCAGCCCAGTATCTCCAGTCATGTCGAGTCCTCTGCGCATCGCTAGTGCGCACAGGACTCGTGGCCGTAGCCATGACACTGGGGGCGGTGTTCCTGGGTGGCCATCGGTGGCCACCTCCGAAGATTCCCCTGAAATCTATAATAAAGATTAGACATACATGTTTATATATAAAATGTTATTTTATTATTAAAAACAATAAACACAACAATTATAATATAGGAACATGTTAAAAATAGGTATTTACAGAAATTATAAGAAAATAGGAACAAATTTTTTCTTGTTTTTCTGACGTTACTTCGTAACGAGGTGACAAGAGAAAAAGAAACTTTCAACGAAAGTTCTTTTCGATAGCTGGACGCTGCATCTGAGAGGATGAGACGAGTTATTGGCCGTAGATCACAGATTCTGTAAAGGAATATTTGGGAATTAGCAAGTCGTATAAACATCAACGATGCTTAGTTAAATAGTGCACTCTGCCACCTATTACCCGTAGCTGTTTATAAAGCACATGAGAGTAATAGTGGGTGCCAAAAAATCGTAGTTATACCGTTTTTAGGAGTATAATGTCCAATTATGGCGTACCCTAAAGTCAGTAATTTGGCTTGTCAGTCCAGTCTATTTTTTGTCATAATCAGGAGAGATCTATCGGAGGTACGATACTACGTATCAAGTTTATCTACATCTCTGTCATCTAACTCTAATGGAGCTAAGAACTTGAGAGGTCTTGTAGATGTTTGCTTGCTCGAGAATTCTATTTTTGCGTGACGGAATTGTCCATCACGAGATTTCTCTAAATCAATGATTTTTGCAAGTTTGTAAACCCCAGGTTTGGATGTGTAGTCCAAAACGTGTACTATGTCGTTTACTTTTGGTACGAATGGTACCATGCGCCCTGGATTGGAGAGCACAGTCGGTGGTCTATCTCTTAGGTATAAGAGATATTGTCTCTTCCAAGTTAACCAGAGGTTTGTTAGGTAATCTTGGTCAAGCTTCCAAATGTCCATAAGCTGTTTTGCTGTAGGAGTTGGGTCTTTATTCAATTCATTAATCGGATTGCTTAGGTGACCTAAGTTGGCCTGCATGAAATGTGCGGTTGTTAATGTCAACTGGTCTAGCTCATCCGGAGATGGGCATAGAGGCCTTCTGTTGACCATTGTTTGTATATCTTTCAAGCTCACTTGAAAGGTATGTTTGTAGATTGAGTTGTGACCGTGGACTTTATAAAACACTTGTTTTATAATGCCGATCATTCGTTCATAAACTCCACCATACCATGGTGCTTTAGCTGGGATGAAGTGCCATTTAATGCCTCTTTCATCTAAGCTAGGTTTTATTTTTCGTTCCTCATTTAACGTTTTCCAGTACTCTGGTAAGTACGTTGCAATTAGGTGGAATTGCGCTGCGTTATCAGATAGGATAACTTTGTCCAGCTATGCCTCTAAATTTGATTGTTTCAGCGAACTCAGAAAAATTTTGTCTGAGGCTTTCATAGCATATAGCTATGTTTGCTTCGGCAATCGAAAAAGCCATTAATTTTTACTGGATCTTTATCGTTTGGAGCGAGAATATATGATGAAAACGTTAAGAAATGAGCGTCAGTATCTTTAATACTAAAAAATGATAAACACTCACTTAACACTGGAACTCCGGACGTGGAACTCAGGTTCTCATCCTCTTGGCGTTGCTGCGCAACGAGACTAGCGGTGCTTTCTTCGGAAGCTGCAGTTGTCTGTGATAGTACAGTTTGTTTAGGATTGGGTACAGGTAAGTTTTGTTTCTGTTCATCAAACAGGTTACCTGGCGGTAGATATTGTTTGCAGTCTTTTAACTGCTCGACCCACGCTGTCACTCTTTCCTCCGTGATCGGGTATTCCATCATGGGGCAGACATTTGAATGATGTTCGCTACTACCACATTGGAACCATTTGCAGTTTGCCGGTGGTAGCGCTTTACAGTACTGGGTACTGGTGTGCGATAGCGCACATCTCGTGGAAAATCGGTAGCGATTGTAGTGCGCACGGCGTGATTCCAAATTACTCTTTTTTCTGCAGAAGTGAGCATGGTGGTCACCTTTGCAGAAAATGCAGGGAGTATTTGGTTTCAACGGCGTGCGCACAGTTGATGCTGGGATCCGTTGTCCGGATGGGAGCTGGACCCATACGATCCTCTCTGCATTTATATTAGATAAAGTTTCATTAGTATCCCTATTGTTTGTGCAATTCGAACGTTGTGCTGGTCGTTTACAAGGATTGGATTTATTCTGTCCTCTTTCGTTCGTTTTCTTTTCTGTAGAAATAATCGCAAAATTTCTCCTGCCTTTAGGTTGAGAGAAATTTTTATTTTTTGGTTGCGTATTAGGTTTATCGACCTATTTGGTACAGAGGTACAGATAGGCTCCGATAACTCCCTAATTTTAATAAACGATCTAACTGCTTCGAACAAATGTTTAACATTGCGTTTGTTACTTTTTAAAGTGTTTTGGTAAGATCGGGGTGGAAATTTTTTAATTACTATGTTAAATAATTGTTCCTCGTCTATTACTTTTGCAAGTAAACGATACCTATCTACCATAATGGTTAGGGTGTCTAACGTGTCTAGGATTGACGTTGTATCGTTAGTGGTTGTGGTGTATGCAGTTATTTTTAGCCACATTTCAGCTCGAATCTTCCATTTGTCCCCATACCTACTATCTAGGAATTTTAGGCGTTGGATGTAGCCAACGTTATCTGGGGGAAAAGGATGAATTTTTTCTACCAAAAATTTCGGTAGGGCCCCTTGCCGTAGGTTAATTTTTTGTGGGATGGCGATATCATTTCGTTTATTAACGTAATTATTAAATCCGTTAATAAATCCAGGATATCCTAGGATGTCGCCATCCCACTTTTCTAAATAAAATTTATGGGGTTTGAGATTTGCAAACCCAGCGTCAACTTGATCTTTTGGATCATGTTCCCAGCATTTCAAAATATAATTTTCGGATGGTGGTTTTTCGATGGTGTTTGAGTCCATCACTACTGCCAGGGGTGTTTCATTTTCTATCGGGTTTTGTGATAGCTCGCGACACAACGTGTCGGATGTTTGAGAATTAGTTTGTGATAAGGAGGGTGGTGGGAACTAAGCCTTTTTGGGCTTGGTTCTCCCTCATTAGTTTCTGGAAATTTTACATTTTCATTTGAATTTGAAATTTCATTACCTGTCACCATTCCGGGCTGGCCTCATTCACCCCTTACTGGGGTACGTTGTTCCAGAGCCAGTGGTGGTGATAGCGAACGTTCGCGTTTGGTGGCTTTCATTGCATCCGGGAGGTATTGATGTATGAATTCAGCCGCTTGGACGCCCAGGTCCTCGTGGACTAGGGTAGAGAGCTCGCGTACTTTCCTCTGCGAGGCGGTCAACACCTTTCGGGCATTGGCCTCCTTGCTCAGAGCTTCCCCAAGCTCTCTGGCTAGTTCTAGGGCCCTAGCATTCCAACGTGCCTGCTTCTCCCAACGACGCTGTTTGTCGGTGTTTTCGTGTACCTCTGGTATGGGTATTGTGTTCTCCGTTTGGTGCTGCTAAATCTTCATTTTTATTGTCAATTTCAACACCAACAATTTTCGTTTTACTTGGTGGGCCTTGCGCAAGTCTTGTCTTGCGAGGCCTCTTGGCACATAGTCGAGGTCCTTGAGTGTGGCCTCCATTGCCAGGTCTTCATTCACCAATGCATTTATTTTGTATGCATGTAAGTTCCTACCCTCGAACTTCTTCTCAAGGGTTTGGCTATATTCCTCCGCGTCTTCTAATACTGCGAGGAATTGCTGACGCTCATCATCGCTGTCTGTCATTTCGGAGGTTGCGTACGTGGACGCGCGGCTATGAGGCTGCACGTCCATTTGTACGGGTTGGGCTGTACTTCTCAGTGAAGGTTGAGTGCTCGGCAGTATTGCTGATGCTCTGCGCAGCTCCTCTTCATCGATCTCTGCGGCCCAGCTTGGTTGTGGGGCCGGTGTTGCATCTTGCTGATGGGGTGTTGATGCCTCTGTCGATTCCTCCTCTTCCATTAATAATGTTTCAGGGTCGAGGAGGACATCGATCTTGTTGCCACACGACGCTTTTTTGTCTTGAGTATTCATGTTCTAAGAACAGAATAAATGAATATCGGAAAAAAAAAAGTTATTTTTCTTTTTCGATATAGATATTATGCCTATCGATCGAAAATGGGGATGTGATTGAATAAGAACGATTATTGCGTTCGTAGTATTAACCTACATTCGAACAAAGGTCAATGATACGATTTTTCATTGATATTACGGTGGTTCGTTTTTATAAACGCCTGCCGTATTGTCGCATAATGGGAGGGACGTAACCGGTGTTACAAATTTTTATTGTGTTATGCGTTTGATCGATAACAGAAATCGTAAATTGTTTTTTACACGATTTTATCGAATTTTGAAAATCGTTTTTTCAAAATTTTTCAGTCTTTTAGACAAATGAAAAATTGGGCATGAACTGTAGGCAAAAAAGATATTTTCGAATTTTTACATTAATGAGATAAAAATAAATTTTATTCCCATGTTCTATTGCTTGTTAAAAAATCGGGCATGACCCGTAAATGAAAATGTCATTTTCGATGGTATGCGAAAAGATAAATGGTTTTCGAATTTTTTCTAACTCTTTAGGAAGAGATAAAAAATCGGGCGTGACCCGTGGGCGAAAATATAATTTTCGATTTGTTAAGAACGAATAATATTTATTATAAGTCAGTTTGGTTTCCAGGGTCCTGTCCCAAAAAAAATTTTGGCGTGACCCTGGGGGGACAAACTGATTTCAATTTGTAATTCGATTACGCACATGTGATTAAAAGATTTTTGACCATAAGATCGATAGGCGATCTTAGGTTAATAAATTTGCGGACTTGCTATTGAAATTACAAAATTAATATAATAATACAATAGAAATTAATTATTTGTAGTCCGAAAACCTATGATTTAGGTTCGTAACAATCGGTTACGAATGCATATTTCGAATATGGCGACACTTTAGAAAATTTGCTAAAGATTAGAATTAGGCGTAAGTGTACTTACGGTTTTCCTTGTTTTAAATGGCTGCACCTTGCAGAAACTTCGCCACTACACTCTGGGGGGGAATGTTAATTAAAATACGTAAATAATTACGAAATAACGTATTAATTATAGAAAAACGTGGTATCACACGATCAATCACTGGAGTACATAGTAATCACGATCACTTTTGGACAATAACTGAAGATGATCGTGTTTTCTTTCGTATATCTGATATACGTCGTGTTGAACACGTTGTTGTCGCTGCTGCTGCAGCGTGATGCATAAATTACGTTTGTGTGTGTAATTGAGTAAAGGATTACAATCCCTTTTGCATATGTGTGTGTGTTCACACAAAAAACTCATACAATGTTCAATCGTCCATTGGCTGGTGAGAGCCGATTGGTTGAACCAAATCTTTTGTTTTTGTCACAATCGTTGCATTTTTGAAGAAATTTGATCGAAAAATAAGTCATTTGTGTCTCTTTTAAGGATCCTTTTTTCAAACGCATGAGTGCGAGAGAGACAGGGATAGTATTATATTTTTTCTCTATCTCTCTCATTTTGAAGGACAGAGACACAGATGCGCTAACATTTAGCAATGTTTCTGTATTTGATACAGCCTAAATATTTTTAGGACGAATTTTTGAATTCGATGTTTTTTATTTATTAAAATAATATACGTAATAAATGGCACTGGGGGCGGCGGAAAAATAATTGTGAATTATTTTTTTGTCAGCTTTTTAGTAGCGGTAATTACGAGTGTCATTTCAAGGCTAATTCACAATTAGGAAATGTAGTGCTATACTGGGTATAGGGAATTATTATTTTGTTTCAGTCTCAAATGAGTTGAATTGTTTAGGTCTGAGTATAATTGTCAGGCTAATTCTTCTTGAGACTACTAATTGCGTACTACGTACGGATGAGAGTTGTTTCAAAGTGGAAGCGATTGTTATTTCAGTTCAGGTCGAACTGTGTGTTGGGCCGCAAGAAATTAATGTTTCCGTTTTTTGAGGTTGGATACGAAATTAATTTTTGATTTACGAAATTAGATTTCGAGTTCGAAACGACATTTCGATTTTTCAAAATTAAATATTGATCTGCGAAATTAAATTTCGAATTGCGAAATCAAATTTCAATTAAAACGAATTATTAAATTCGAGGTCCAGTTAAAAACACCGTGCTCCTGCTACCATGTAGTGGAGGAGTTTACTTAATGTTGGTTTAACGTCACAAGGACGAATAAATATGTTCGTTGTCACACACCTTAGCTCGAGCCTGGTTAAGGAACAACTGTTAGCGTCGCCTCAGCCCAGTATCTCCAGTCATTTTGAGTCCTCTGCGCATCGCTAGTGCACACAGGACTCTGGCCGTAGCCATGACAAGTACCAGCATGGTTGATTCCCCAAACCGACAATACTTACATTGTTCGTCTTCAAAATAATGATTTACACTAATGAAAATAAACTTTCTACCCTTAAATAATTATTCATCGTCTACCTACAATCTCTCTACAGATTCCAATAGGAGATTATTTCACAAAACATACCTATCTACACAAATGTAGGTAGGTAATAGGTATTGTGTACATGTAATAGACTGATTTTAAAATTACTGAAAATATTTAAAAACGTATTTAAACTATTATTGCAAGTATGGTGCTAATGTTGCTCCAAAATTGTGACTAGATTTTGCATTCTAAGCGCACCGAATCATAAGTGATTCATGTTTTTTTCACTTTCTTGTTCATCAGAATTACGAAAGTAACTGACTTCTCTGAAATATAAGTAGACTAAGCGTAACTGTTTACTGTTGTTTTTGTTATCAATTAGGCAGTGCGAGCATTCGCCTTTCAAAAACAATATCGATTCGGTAAATGATGCGATTTTCCAAGCGGCCTCATCGACCATTGTTATTTTTATGCGCATCACAATAATGTGAGAATCTATTAATTTAGATATAGATCATTATTACACGGTATATAACAGTGTGTCATTGTTAAAGAAGAAATTTGGTGGTAATATAGAATGCATTTTTGAAATCACAATTAATATGGAAATTATTTCACGTGCGGATTTACTATTTTTATAAGCTTTTATTCTACTCACTACTGCGATTTTAAAATATACCAATACTGCAGCCAACCTTCCCAACGGAATAATATTTATTTCGCATGAAGTGAAGCCAAAAAAAAAAAAAAAAAAAAAAAAATTAAATAAATAAAAGCTAATCTTTCAAAAACTCGTTTTTAACGTAAACTTATTATTATGGTTTCTCGGAATGTAGGTAACTTGTACGTAGGCATAAGTACCTAAAGTTTTAGACAATAGAAATTTCAAAATAAAATTTTCTCGAATGTGTGGTAATAGGCATGAAACATACATAATATATGAGCTGTTTTTAATGTTTCTATTTTTATTTTAGTCGTATTTTCCAATTCTATATTTTTTGTTTTTCTTTACATTAACTGTTCAATCAACAGATTTAAAATCATACATTCCGTATGAGAAGAATAAGACTGAATTTTGAAGCCACGTTTTTTTTTAAAGGGCCGTAAATTTTCTTTTTCACTTCAACTAGGTCGACAATATGGAGGACCTACTTACGGATTCATTTTGTCGTGGGTACATTTTTGCTTCGATTAGTTTATAATAAATGCTCTGAATGATTTTTCTAAAAAGACTACATTTTTTGGAGCGATAAAATCGTCTAAGAAGTCAATAAAATCTGTCTCGACAGTTCGTAAGAAGAAAAACTTGATTAACCTTAATTTTCACAAGTTTGTTTCGACGTCATCAATGAATCAATTGAAAAAGAAATTTCTTTGGGTTTTTCGTTGAAAACAAAAAAATAACTAAATGATATAAAGATTTTATGACGGCTTCGGGAGGAATTACAATAGATTCTACATGAAAAAAAAGTACTAAAATCAAGTTACAGGATCTTGAAACATTCTGCTAAGATTGAGTTCTCAGTTCAGGCCAACCTCATGTTTCAATTCTACACAAGTTCAAAGAAGTGACAAAACTTCAAAAAAATTAATTTATGTAATAGAATAATATTTCAGAAATGAGGAAATGATAAACAAAGCATTTAATACTGGTACAAACATACAATCACACTGTCAGAAAAAACTTTTCATCGCAGAAATCTATTCATCGAGTCGGGACAGGATATTCAAAAAACGACATTTTTACGATCAAAAAGTTTCGCATTTGGTAAATAGGTTTTCTATGAAAATCTACTTATTAATCTTGGTCCATAAATAAATGAAAATTTTGGCACCAAAAACTCAAAATCATACCAATAGTATAAGTCAGTTTCTTGTTAGGTACCACTGCACAAGTCACAATTTTTATCCGATAGTCACGAAATTTGCAATGAACATTAGTATCAAGACAAGAACCTGACTTATTGATTTTGGTGCGAATTGGCCAGACGATACTTACGATACAGCTATTTTTGATATTTTGGTTATAAAATGCTTGATTTCAAACAATTAACTATAATTATATGAAATTTGTAAAAAATATTTTTACTATAATAATTTACTGCAACATTGCTGAAAATTCTGGTGCGTATGGCCCGGATGAAACTTCTGAAAAATCCATTTTTATTTCTATTTTGAAAGAGGTAATGGTTTGAAAACTGTGTAATTTTAGGTCAACAGTTAAAAAATTCAATACAATCATTAATATTATGATTTATTACCAACTTTTTAGCAATTAACTCTCTTCTTTTTGAAAATCTATTTTTTCTAACGGAACTGCTGCTCGTCAGAGATTTAAGAACTGAGGTTCTTTTATAACTTAACCCAGATAAATAGAAGAGGCTCTTCAAAGAACTTCTTTCGCACTTTTCTAAATAAAACGGGTTATTATCAATAAATTCTAAGAGTTCCGTACTGTAGAATATATAATCTGGAAGTGATATATGTGAATATACACTATCTACTGGCGGAAATTAAAAGTATTATTTCGTGACAGTTTACAATAAAAAGCTTAAATTTAAATCTTATATATAGTTCACTTATAACATCATTTCACAAACGATTAGGCTGAAATTTTGATAAAACATCGGCATACACTGGGTGAATATTCTGCGAAATTTTAGCTGAAATCCTACAATTAGTTTTTGAGGTATTTATGAAATTCTGTTTAGTTATTCAATTTGGGTATCAT
The DNA here is from genome assembly GCA_011428145.1 of Ericerus pela. Taxonomy (NCBI): domain Eukaryota; kingdom Metazoa; phylum Arthropoda; class Insecta; order Hemiptera; family Coccidae; genus Ericerus; species Ericerus pela. The sequence continues at coordinate 82,011 of WOFM01001602.1, read as the reverse complement.
TTTAATTATGAAACGTAAGCGATGCCTTGAAAACTGAGCATTTGATTCAGATGGAATTTTTTTGCAGCACTGATACACGTTAGCCTAATATTCTGTAACAATTTTGATTGAAATCGTACATTTCATTCTCAAAATATTGGTGAAATTCTGTTCAAATATTGAATAATTATAGTACAGGAAATAAAAGGTTTTCGGGCGGAAAAATTAATTAATTCATAAAAGTTTGCCCAAAATTTTATCTTGACAGCAGAATTAAGGATCCACCGAATTCGTGAAAATTTAGGCGTTTGAACACTGTTTTAGGGGTAGCAGGTGGAAAAAATTTGGGAAAATTTCAATTTCATGAATTAGGTCAAGTGAGGTCTTGTCATCTTTGTATTTGTTTACGCTGTATCGAATTAAACCAACTGCAGGTTGCTAAGACTAATAGTTTCTGAGTTACAGTGAATTTTGCATTGAAACACGAAATTTTTGACAGTAGCAATTGATAAAACTTTTTTTGATTTGAGGAAACTTTCGATTACTTTTCGATGGATTTTATTCATTTATACGGCCTATTTTTCAAATTGTAATCGGTTAAAATGATGATACAGTCGATATGAGAAGTAGTAAGATGGACAATCTGCCTGAAAATTCACTTTTTTTTGTAATTTTTTCAAAATTCCTAATCTGCATAAAATTTTTTGGCAGGAGTCAAGTAACATATCACATATCTTCTATATTTTTTCGTGCTTAATTGGATGAAACCATTTGTAGGAAAGTAGGATCAATAGCTTTCGAGTTATTACCGATTTTGTGCCAGAAAATGTAAATTTTACCAGAAAAAACTTGGTGTGAAATCCATGATAACTCTGAAACTATAGGTTGTCCTGATAGCTGCTATTGGTTTCATTCGATTTATCGCTAAAAAATTTGTGAGGTATTTTACGCGTTTTTGAAAAAAATTTTCAAACATAAGTTGGAAATTTTGAAAAAATAGCTTTAAAAAGTGAAATTTCAGCTATACCTTGAACACCAAATGTACGAATTCAGCCAAAGTTTCACAAAATATTAAGCTAACGTACGTCGATATTCTATAAAAATTTCATCTCAATCAAACATTTGGTTGTCCAGGTATCGCTAAAATTATGTGATTGAAATGAGATGAAAATTAAATAATTGGAAAGAATTTTAGTGATACCGCGAAAACTAAGTGAAAGGGTTCAACCAATGTTTCAAAGAATATTCAGCAAAGGTACGTTGATGTTTTACCTAAATTTCAGCTCAATGGTACATGAAATACTACTATAATTGAAACAAAACAAAACTTTAACGTAAATTTTTACGAATTTTCCGACATTTTGATTAAGTCACGCCCACTCATCACTTTCGAATATTGATAAGTAAGCATACACTTCAATAAATGATGATAAGATGCATTTTTCGTGCGTACCATTTGTTACAGCCTCAACTAATGGCAGGCGATTTCAAGAAAAAACAACAACAACCATCGGATATACTGCGTGTTGCAGGTTCAATAACTAATTAAGACATTAATCCAAATTTTAGTCTATTTTAATAAAATACGTCTTGCACTCGTAAAAACGCGGAAATTATTTTTTACGCACCTTTTTTTTTTCACTTTCACTGTACATTCAAACAAGGAAATTTAATTACATATTCCTGCATATGTGAGAAAGTTATAAAGTTATAATTCGATCAAGTCGTTTTTTAAATACGACTTCAACAAAATATTTTCTGTTCGAGAACTAAACCAATTCTGCCTCTCGTAATTCTACGACATGAAAAGGTTGTTTTTTCTCATTTATTCGACGATATAATATAGCGTACCTACTAAACTTATTGTTCGGCTAGAGATATTATACCCTAAAGGTAGAAATTAAATTTATTTCAATTTGTAGATACAGCGGATAAATGAAATTTCTGTCTAAATTAGACTTTCTTCGTGCGGATTTATGACAATTTTGGATTTTTTTTTTTAATTTTCTTCTTTAATGAATCACTATAGATGAAAGAGTAGAGTGTACAGTAGGATGAACCAGTTTTGAAGATGTAGAAAAGCATAATCTGCCATTAATCGTCATTCGAAATACGAGGGGGAATATTTTAATGATTGGAATTTTTTGTCTAATGGGTTGTCTGGTGTATCGTGAAAATCGACTTATACATTTTTATGGAAAAAAAAAAAAAAAATGTTGGGCTCGAGTTGATTAACTTTATATAATTTTTTTTACCACACAACTTTTTATTTTAATGAAATTTCATAGTTTTTATACAAATTTTGATAGAATTAAAAAGAATTTGTTTTAATTTGGGAATCGATTTGTTTTAAACACTTTTGATCCTTTTCAGATGGCGGTAATTTTTTTTCAAATAAACTTTACCAACATTGTATAAATTTAGGTTGAAAAGTGAAAATTATTCCGATTGCAGAAGATCTGAAGCTAAAGTGTATTACAAACAAGAATTTTTCAGAATATGAATTAATTGCAAACCATTTTTTCAGGCTGGGGAAATCTCAAAATCTACTACAGGTAGGTATATCTAGATATAGAATTCAATAAAATTTACAAAAGATCCAACTTATTTGAGTCAGATAATCATTTCTTCAAGTTATTATTTTAACTAAGGTTTTTAAGCCATAATTAAATTCAGAGCTGAAGATAAAAGTGCACGAGTGGAGCTAAGCTATGAAACCAAATCCCCATAAAAAATTGAGAAATATGTACCATCTTAAAACAAAAACAAATATTCTATTTACTCTCACTTGAGGAAGAAATATTTGTATAGCAGCGATCAAAAACATATTTGTCTTATTTTCAGTTATCAGTTTTTGAATTAGTGTAATTAAACCGAATGAATTACCTATAATTAATCGAAACGTGGTCTATTAGAGCAGTTCTGTTTTGAGGAAAAGATTGACGAGGGGATGGGATAATATAGCCTATGGGGCATATTTTCATTAATTTTTTTTTTTCTATAATTTTTTGTCTTTGTTTATTTTTATTTCTAGTTTTCCTGCCCTCATGTCAGAAAAATGGAGGTACCAACTGCTGGCTATCTACTAACTTGACCATCATTTTTTCTTCTTGCCTTAAGCTCTCGATTTTTAAATTCATCTCTTGGCACTCTCATTTTGGATGCCATCGTCTTCAACATGGCTTTTTTTCGTTGATTTAAAATTTGTTTTCTGTTTTCGATTCACTATAAAGTGAAGTCATTATATTGTTTTTCCTATTCTCTTCAAAGTTTCTTTTCTTTATTGTGGTCAAGTTTGTAGTTATTACATCAAAGAGCATGTTTGCACCTCCATTTTTCTATGTATTCTTGTGTGTGATTAAAGATTATTTATTTCCTTTGAACATAAATTAATACCTTTTTCTCTAGATTATAACCACAAATATATCCAATGTTGATTTATATTTTTCAAATATAATAATTATGTTCTCTAAAATATATTAATTTCTTTCCTGAGTCTCTTTAAGTGTAAGTATGTGCGTGAGGTGCACTCTGTCCCATTTAATTTGATTGTTTCGGTAATGAAATAAATTGTACGTCCAGACAAACACCTTTTATCGATTCTACTTTTGACCAGTTACTACTGTATTATGAGCTTCTATTTGACTTTTGCACACTACAATAAGTTATGAGGTGGATGTGGTTTTATGTGGTTTTTATTGTTCCCTATCACGTATGAACAGAGTTCTACCACAGTACTATGCGATGAGGGAACAAATGTATGATTGTTGTGGTTCCATCCCATGTAATTAGAATGGTTGCTTGTATGTAAAAAATGTAAATCACCTTTTTGGTAGAAAATTATTTTGTCTTCGATTTATATGATGACAATAATTGTCATCTGAATGATAGGATGTAAGATATCGGTGAAAAACCAATTTTTAATAATCTAACTTCGAGTAATTTTTGAAGCTTACATGAGAGGTATGAAAGGGAGGACTAATAACACATTACTTATAACAATGGTGCTCTAATAACAGTGCCTGCAAAATACAGTCAATTAGCAATTTTTTCGAAAAGACTCACTTCTCAAATAGATAATGTTACTAGAGATATTGGGACATTGTATAGGCTAAACTGGTAAGATGGCAATGCTGTTGAACTTAACCTTAAGTGAACCTTATTCTGATTAAAAGGGTAGATAAAAAAAAATTAGTATCGAGGGTAATACGATAAAAAAACTTCTAAAAGTTTTCTTTAAAATGTAGGTAGGTATTAAACAACGTTTTGGTAGGTACGTGTTATGATAATTTCAAAGTAAAATTTATTCATGCAACGTGACGAAGTCATCGGTTGCATTTAAAAAACTGCCAAATGGCACGACAGAGGTACTTACTCTGCCAATAAATTGTTCTTACTTACGTTACACCATTTGTAGGACTAGGCTACGAAATCAAAAGTGATGGTAGACAGGTCGTCAAGCTGAAGTCATTATCTACCTATGTATAATGCAGCTAACATAAAAAAAAGAAAAAAAAAAGAAAAATGAAGAGTCAAATTTGCATACCGTACATCAAACAACTGGAAGAAAACTTTATTTTTGTCAGATCGCTTACCAAATCAACTACCTAAGTAACAGGAAAACAGCGACCGAATTCCAAAATTGTTTAAACAATTAAAACGTATGTTGTAAGAACCAGTTCTGGTTTGGGTTCAGACAGCGAATTTTTCTGACAGGTGAATAAATCATCGATGTATAACGATGGAAAAATGGAGGCTCGACTTTTCGTGCGAACTGTGTGAAATTTTTCGCTGTTTTTTTTTTTTTTTTTTTTTTTTCACACAGTTTGTCATACGTTTACCGAAACTGTTAGCATTTTTTTTACTTACTTAGTTGAAATGAAATGAAATGAATTAAAAAAAAAAAAAGGAAAAGTTAAGTATCGACTGCTAGCGTGAAAATTTACGGGCCCAAATCCTGAAAGTTTGACCATAGTGACAATTCGTTTACTTTCTATTTCATTTTCTCTTTTCACTGGTTTCATCGAAATGCTTGTACTTATAAATACGTTATTTACGGAAAAAATATGATAATTATTGATTCGGTATAATTCTGTTGTATACTAATAAGAGTGAAACTGGATGTACGCTGATACAACATGTACCTAGCAGTTCTTATCTGGTTTTCATACTTTGATACGATACATAAACTAATTTTTAGAATAGGTCTACCTAAACCAGTACCCTATGGAGCGTACCGAATTTATTCTTATTCTCATCATTAACCTTTTTATAAGCTAGAAAAATAGAAAATGAGAAATTGTTTAGACTTTTTGGGAATTTTTTACTAAAATTGTGATGAAGAAGTAGATATCATAAATATTGTTAATCGTTGAGTATGTTTGTGGTCGAAATATTATCCAAGGCAATTCTACTGCGTATCTAAGGGATAATTTTAATTAGTTCGAAGCTCGAAAAGCATTTGGACAACGGAACTTTTCAATTTCAGTACTACTCATTGAGCTGACGTATCAGTAGAAAATTTATAGACAACTAAACAAAAATTTAATTCATTTGAATCTTGAATAGATCGAAGCAACCACTTTTGCTTTTGCCAGAAACAGTATGTACAACAATCCAGGGGAGTAATAACGTTTTTATTTTGGGGGAGGTACAATTTCAAAAATCTGAAAATTCATAAAATTAATGAAGTCAAAAATTGGGACTGTGGGTAAAATAAAGTATTTTCTCTGCAATACTAGAATTTATTATGGGAGTGAAAATATATTTTTTTTTGGGGTGAGGGTACAACGACACTTTGTGCCTCCTACTTTTTATTGGGAGGTACATTGTGCTCTTGTAGTCCCCGTGTTACGCCACTACAATGGTCTCAAAATATTTAGTATCAGTCAGCAAATTGAGAAGAAATGATTATTCGATGCTGATCATAACGAGATGAATGAAAGTGAAGAGCTTGAGCGTAGAAATTGAGAGACGAATACAAGGCCATAATTAATTTGAGAAAGAACAGAAAATGAGAACGAGAGAAACGATTCAGTTGTTCGGAAGTCAAGAATTAATTACAGAGAGCCTATCTATTCATGAAAAGGATCTGTTACGAGGTAATCGAATGCCTACAAAAAAAATCTCAAAACTATCTAAAAAGTGTGATAAATACTAATTTCATATGTCTACTGAGTTCCCCAGAAGAAATTTTGCGAGCTCTTATACAGGGTGTCCCATTAAGATTGACCCTGACAAACCACTTCTTCGAAAATATTGATTATATCCAAAAAAGCAAAAATATGAGTCACATAATTTTAAAAAATCTATAGATTGAGCTGAACGTGAATTTTTTAAAACCATGTGCAATATTTACGAAATTTTGCGTAAAATCTGAATCTGCAGGGAAAAATACCCTCATTTATAATAATAAGGTTAGGATGCATTTTTCTTTTTTGTACATTGTTTATGGTAAAAAATGCACACTTTGCTTAATCGATAGATTTTTAAAAATTATTTAACACGTGTTTTTTACTTCCAATGTCGATGGGACACCCCATATACACAGTATAACTATACTTTCGTATTCATACGTTTGTTTATGAAATAAATTATGTAGGTAAATCATACTTATTTAATTTTGTAAGCATGATAGAGGTCTCGAATTTGGTCCTATAGAGCTAAAATGTGGCATGTGCGTAGCTTTGGATATAATGTCACGGGGGATTATTTTTAATGCAAATGGGTCGAGAGGACGAACCGCAAAATAAGTTCCATTATTGAGGGTTAAAACGTAATTATTATTCTACAGGGTTGAAAAGTAAAGTATAGTTATAGTTTTTGAACACTGTGGAAGCTGGTATCGATTTTGATGAAATTTGGTAAAGAGCCTATGAGGGCTGAAAAAATATCCAATAATGAGAGTTAAGACATAATTTTTATTTAACAGCGCTAGAAGTTGATTGTTTCCTTAATACTTTTTCAATTTTTAATTGTTGATGATTCTAGAATATACATATAGTTGATTTTCTTCCGGAGCTTGCCGCATCATAGTTTTTCCCCTTCACTACAACACTGTTTATTTTATTTTTCGCTTAAACTATTGCAACCATATCGGAGGATGAAGGTGACATAATTTAAATGGGAAAAAAAAAATTTCTCTCGTCCTTACCTCGTTCATTAAAAAAACATGAAGGCTCTTATTCTGTGCTGCCACAATGATGCAGCGTTATCAAAAAATTGTTTACCCATATTTCATGCTATAACCATGAAAAATTGATGCGTTAATATGTTCGTTTTGAAATGAATTCGTTTTTTATTACAGCGCTGACATTAATTGTCTAGGTTAGAAAGGAGAGAATTTAAGCACTTATTTATTACTCATAAGTATACATATCAGTATCCGTGGCAAAAAGACGAAGATGTTTGATTGAACTACTTATTGTAAAATAGAAAAACAACAATACAAATATACCTACGTATAAAATAAATTGCAAATATCAATTTTTCGTATCTCAACGTAGGTACCTGACTGATCAATTTTTATGAGAATTTGATCGAAAATTGAAAAATTACGTACGTTGAAAATTGTCAGATTGTTTATCAAGAACTTTCTAATTCCGTGGTGTGTTTCGAGCTCCAACTAAAAATACAAGCCAACCCACAAAAACTGTAACATGAAGACAGGTATATGAATTTCGAATATTTACGTCAAACGTCATAGTGAATTAGCCATAAAATGAAAAACTATCACGGTTTTTGCCTCAACTTTCTGAACTTTCACGATTTATAATATTAACAAACGAACCCGCTAAAAAAGTGTTAGAAGATGTACCGAGTCGTAATACTTCGTCTTTATACTCATCAAAGGAAAATACTCACATAGTTTTCTGATAGGTTAATAAAAATTAAATTATCATTTATTGTTACATTCTCAGCCACAAACATGAAAATTCTTGAAAAAATGTGGGTGTAGCCTAAACGTGTAGTAGCCTAGGTCATTTTTAAATTTATTTTCATAGGTCGCATCCTAGAATATTACTATGTATTTTATTTCAATAGAAATTAACGTACTCACAAATTATAAGATACGAGCCACCAATTTTCATTCCATTGTGTTTTGTTATCTTTTGAAACGGATCTTAAATCGGACATTAAAGTGTTAAATGCATTAATAATGGCTATATCGTGACATAATAATGAGATATTACATGCACGGGTGTTGCAGATAACGCTAGGTGAAAAAAAATAATGAATGAAGGGTTCGTAATTACTTACCGTTGGCGATCACGAAGATGGCGAATAGCTAGGCCTAGGACTTTATTTGCCTACATTCCGGCTACAGATTTTAGTTACTGAAAATAGAAAACGATTCACATTAAAACCGGTGATATTTAGAGTATTTATGTGATATTTCTTATAAATTAGATAAAACAAAGTCGTATAATCGCATCAGAGTAGGCTATCACATCGTATACACCAACAATCGTAAGTAAAATCTTCCAGGCTTGGTTTTCCGGTAAAGGAGTTAGCTCTTCAAGATACAATTTTGGAGGCTTAATGACGGTAGTGATACCTGTGTATGATTTTAGTTTAAGTTCTAAAATTCCAACGGAGAATGATGAGTAAGATATTAATTTTCTATTTTGTAGCCGATCCATTTTCGGAGAGTGGGGAATTGTAGTATACTTGATATTTCTGTCTGGTCACCCGATGAAAATTTACTACGGTGTGTTTTTACCAGATCTCGTACATTTTTCAAACGTTGATAAATTTTTCCTTTTTATTATCTCGATAAGAAAGAAGTCAAATTTATCAACTTAGCTAATTTCCCCTACATTCTGGTAAGATATAGCTTGCTTTAGCTTATCTGAATGTAGATGAAATTACTCTTTGTTTTACAGTCTTTGAAATATGTACCTACTTATTACATTCGATGTCTTGAGTTTTGTTTCAACATGTGGACTTAATATCAGATGCGAGCCTCCAAAAATTAAAATCCAGTTTATCGATTTGATAAAAATGAGTGTTAGGTAGCATAAACAAATTTCTGGATATGGTGTATAATATATATATTAATTTTACATAAAACTCAAAGTTTGTGTGTTTGTCTGTTTTGCAAAAACTTTGATACCATAAGCACCAGTCATGAAATTTACACAGATTATTGTAATTGACAAATCATGAAGAACACGATAATTTTCATATTGCTAGGTCACTCCATTTCCAAGTTATAAGCGAAATAGTCAGATTATTTCCCCAATAAGCGATTCACAGAAGAAATAAAAAAGTAAACAACCGTGTGTGGATTTTTATTTTTGCATGGTAATACAAAATCAGAGGACAACTGTTGCGAGTGTAATTCAATACTTTTAAATTACCTCAACAAATAAGATAATTTCTGAATATTATCTTTTATTAATATTTCACTTCAATTATTACAAACACTTTAGAATTATACTTATTACTATTTCTTAATACTAGTGAAACTTAATGTCCATAACAACTAGTATGGACCCTAACGTCTCTACTTGACTGTAGGTTTAGGAATGATCATGTCTTCGAAATGAAGATATGACATTACTTTCGTTTCCTTTGTTTCAATCAAATATGGCCAACCAAAAAGGTGGCGTGATACAGAACATCCGCCAAATATGATGACACATCATTGTCAGCATATCTGGTGGTGTCTGATTGTGAGAAGCTAGGTGAAATATAGACAGCTATTATTCCGAGAATTAGGAATAATAGTTGTCTATAATTTGTTCGACACGTTTTTGTAGACGAACTGAATCGCCTGCAAAAACGGGACGGAACAACAACTTTGTCAAACGTGCAAATAGGATTTTTTCCAAGAGGGTGCAAAGGTTAAAAAAAAATAAAAAATTTTTCTATAGAAATCTTAAAGTCTATTTTACAATAACTTTATGAAGTGAGATAAATATTAAATGTACGAGAAAATTGTGGAAATCCAATGTTAAGTGTAAAAAATTTTGGATAGATCCTCAAGTATAATACATATCCATTTGATAATGGGTATCTATTTGAATCATCATGAAGCTGCCGATAAATTTATATTAATGTTATACATGAAACAATAACTAACAAACTTAGTGACTGCTGATATACATACAAAGGTACAATTTTTATTAACAATTTCGATGTATTTCAAGGCGCTCTGAGTTTATATACGACGTCAGGTTTAGTATTTAATTACTTTTTGGTGTTCAAGTGGTCACAAAAGAGGTTTATGACAAACTTTTTGTAAATTATTAAGTGATACATGGTTGGATTTGTTGCTTGTAGTGTTAAGTGAAATTTCACGGTCCATTTTATTTTTTGGCTGAACCACTCTTTTTATCTCGTCAGCTCCAAAATGACAGTTAGAACAAATTTTTCGTAAATTATTGAGTGATACACTTTCCGATATATTTCTTGACGCACTAAATTCAAATCCACGGTCCATTTTTGAGATTAAAACATTCTTTGTGCCCACTGTGACCTCAAAATGAAGAAGAGGACCATAATTTTATATACATGTATATAAGTACATGGGTATTTTTGAGTTTGACATCTTCCAATATGTTTCATAATACGATACGTTAGAACTGATTGTACAGTTTGAGATCGAAATAGGTACTCTTTGTGGCTAATATGTCCTTGAAAAGGGGTTAACAACAACAATTTATTCTATTGATGGTACAATATTAATACGCTTGACATTTTGTAATAAATTTATTGTATTCTATTTTGATATAGGTAGTACCTATCCTATACATCTGTTCTATTAGCCACAAAAATCAACTGTTTAAACACTGGTGTTACCTTCCAGTGTACAACATTGCGTTCTTCTTGGTCTAAAATAATATCAAAAGTTATTAACTCGGTGTTCTGTTTGTATATGAGGGTAACACAAGGGTAACAAAGGGTCAGAAAATCTTAACACTTGCTCGGCAAGTAGGTGTAGGAAATCAGGGAAAAGGTGAAGTGTTTTGTTTTGGTTGATATGTTGGTAAAAACATTCATAATCAGCATGAGGTGAGTTTGGTGTTAGTGTGGTGTTACTTTGACAAGCGCCTGTGATCAGACAGATGATGTCCATAAACAGACAACAGACAAGGGAAAATAAAACATAAGACTTCTAGCAGTTTAGGCTTTTTTTTTTTAAAATAATAAACAATCTGGCTAATCCACTCTAACAGATACAACGTGAAAATAAAACAAAAAAAAATATATATAATTATTATAAAATTCAATCCCACTTTTTGTATATTTATCTGCGTTTTTTGCAAGATTCACAACATTCTAATTTTGAAAAAAATTGCTCTTCTCTCAATTTATGATTCCTCAGCTACTATTTAAGCCACAAAGTTGAGATTCGTATTACTGAAAATAGGAGAAAATTTGCTTGAGTTCTTTACCAAAATTTATTTTTTGATCACCATTAGTTTTTCACAAATTGGCCATAAAAAAACTGAAAAATTAATGAGAAATTTACCATCTTTTAATTTGTCATTTATTTCAAAGACTAATGATGACAGAAAAAAATTTTCTGTGAAGACCCCCCTATTTTTTAATGAAAAATTCATTTCCACCATCAAATTTCACCAAAAAAAAATTAATCACGAGATAATGGAAAATGAAAATACAAGAACAAAATTGTGTGTTCTGCATATTACTATATATGTAGGTATGTATATTAAGTGTGTGTGTGTGTGTGTGTGTGTGTGCGCGCACGCATGCTCATATATATGTACAGGGTTATTCATTTTCACTCGCACCATATGAAAAATACATTGTGGTGCGAGTGAAAATGAATAAGCTATCTTATATAGGTAAAAAGGGGACTGTGAGATGCACTAATGTTGGAATGATGCTCGAGTTGGGACTGGTCTTTGGAGATAAGATGAGAGAAGTTGAATGTATAGTTGTTAGAGATAAGATAAGGGAAGTTAAATGCAAGTTGATAGGAATGTGAGAGAGAATGAAAGTGTTGATATCTAGTTGCAGTTTGAGCTTGTATCAGTGAAAAAGTATCAAATTTAAAAATTAGTGCAAAATCTTAAGAATGTTTACAACTCCTGAAAAAGTGTGGTGGGTGAAGAAACATTGTGCAGGACTATCCTATCGTGAAGTAAGTGATTTATTTCATATAACTTATCCAGATCATTCAAAACCACATCACACCACGGTGATGCATTGTATTCATAGGTTTGAAAAAAATGGTAATGTTTTATACAACCATAGGACTCTGTACCCACGCCACGAGGAGCAAGATAGTGACTTGTTAATGTTGGCTAGTATCAGTGCTAATCCAGGGGCAAGTACTACTGAGATGGCGCAGGAAACTGGAGTGTCTCAACCCACAGTGGTGCAGAAACTGAAGAAGTATGGGTACAAGTGTTATAAACCCAATCTCCTTCAGGAATTACGTACTCAGGATTGAGATCTACCCAAGCCCCACACAATATCCTCAAAAAATAACTTGTGGACTGGAATTCTCAATCACAGCTTACTCAGGCCTATTAGGATTGATGGAACATTTACTGGCGAGATGTATCATACTTTCTTGGAGAATGAGATAAGTGAGAAAGTTGCTGCAGTTGCTGGAAATTCAGAGTTGTGGTTCATGCAAGATGGTTGTTCAGCACACAACTACCAACCTGCCATGGAATTCCTCCGTAACTCTTATCCAGGAAAAGTCATTGGAACATACGAAGAGCCACTGGCCTGGCCACCGAGGTCCCCAGACCTGAATCCTCTGAATTTTTTTGTGGGGCCACATGTCTTTGGTAATCTACAAACATGGACCATTTTCCACAGTTCAAGGACTCCTCACAGCCATCAATGATAGCTGGACAAATATTACGTATGCTTAGCTGGAGAATGTCCAAGCTGAATTTATTAATCGTTTAAATTACTGTGTCCTGGCAGAAGGTGGTCACTTTGAACCATTCTTGTAATTCTTTAAAAAAAAAACAATAAACACCTTATTAGATCTCAGTGGTTCCTTCCTCTGTTTGGTGCGTCTCACAGTCCCCTTTTTACCCATATAAGATAGCTTATTCATTTTCACTAGCACCACAATGTATTTTTGATAGGGTGCGAGTGAAAATGAATAACCCTGTATATATACAAAGTGCTTTCTACATATTTCACCCCTTATCAGACATTGAATGTAGCATGCATATGTACATGATTTTGGTCATTTAGGACTTACAACTTGAGTTGGTGCGGAGGGGATGCAGCCCCCTCCTCCCATGCTAATGTAAAAATAAAATTACAAAAAAAATGTTCAGTATCATAAAGATCTGAACACAGGTTGCGGGGGTGACAGTCAAGGTCATTAGCATAGAGCCATGGAGAAGCTTGCAGAATCATTGATTTAAACATAACTACATACAACTCCACCCTAAATATACCTATAATAACTTTTGATAACAAAAATAAAAATATCCTGTTTCACTGAATGTAGATGCTTCTGTTACTTTGGGCATTTCTTTTTGTGGTAACCGGCATATAACCTGGTGCTGATCTGGTGTTCAGTGTTACCCCTGCCCTGACACTAAAATGTGGTAAATAGAACAAACCTATAATTTACTATACTATACCTCAGAGCCGCATGAAGGTCCAGTAATGTATAACCATTAAAACCAGTCTACTATAATTATCAGCTGATCGATTTTCTGTTTCCACAACCAATTGGAAAAATCAAATAAGTAAGGTACATTTCAATGAAATAATATTGGACCGAAATTTTTGCGTAATAATGCGTTCACTACCTTATATTTGACGATTGCCGAGCAATAAATCTATGATGCGATTTTTGTTAGAAAATTTTGAAATACTGTTTTTTTGTTTTTTGTTCTTTTTTTTTTAATCGGATATATACATACATTTTTCTCATTTGCTAATGTATATGTGAAAAATAGGAAAATTGACAAAAATATTTCGTGTAACAGAGTAGATAATATCTTACACATATACCTGTAACCTTACAAACTGTACACATTGGCCTATAGATATACTATATTTGTAATTATACACTTGATAATGGAGGGTGTAATAAGGTCAACCGTGATCGATTTTTCAATAATATTATGTTTAAAACAAGTAAAAATGTTAATTTTACGCTCAAAATGCATAATTAATTTCATTTCTGTGACAATTCACCAGTACGTTGACGTTCTCATTGTACATATATATGTATAAGTATTATATTATTTCGTTTCCATTTCACCTTTTACTGATCCGATATGAAGAAATTTTGCGTTAATTTTATTTTGTATTCGTGGCCTCGGTCGTCGACTTTTGTCTCATTCTTACAATATTTTTTCCCATTTAATTTTTTTTTTTTCAACCTGTACAAGAAAAATAGTCATCGTCAATTGGGCGTACAAATAAGATGATTTTTCGTCCGAATGGTACTTGAAATGAGATTTATATGTATAGATCTACCTACAGATGCAGACGTCCAGTTGTCGTTTTTCAAATGATTGTCCACGTATGGGTTATAAAACCCTCAAAAATTGCAACTATACCATATTTTGTGATTGGTTCCACACACTCCTTGTCATAAAGAGCAGAACTCGAGACACACAACAAAAAGGTACTAACGGTTTGGAAATTAGGCAGACTTCGATTCCAGTAGACGATCAGGCCTTCTGGGTACTATTCTATCGTTATCGTCATGGTCCATTAAACTCGCTAATTTAATAAAGCACATCCGCGTTTTTTTCTTCTTATAATTAGAACTTTTAAAGAACACTGTTAATATAGCAGTCTGTAGCCTAGATTACAAAAGAAGAGAAGTATCAGAATTTTCCATAATTTAGAAAAATTTAAATATTATCTGACGTACCTACTGTAAATGGGTGTTCATCATAATCTTAGGTACCAACCTAATACAATTATTGCTGCCTAAGTTCCATAGGGTGAAAAAAATTATGCACTTAAGATCTTGTTTCTGGACATGTTCCGATAAAAGTAAATTCTCAGTTCAACCCTAAAGTTTTAGTTCTGCGTAAAACAAAAAACAGAAAATTGACACCACCGCCGAAGAGAATAATATTCAAAAAAATTTTTGATAAAAAGCCAGGGCATGTGATACAAGCGCGATCATAATTTTGACATCGATATTGACATAGATATGTGTTATGGCTGGGGGTCTGTCCAAAATTTTTCTTATCCAATTTTCGTTACGGAGCAGCTGATGGCAATATAATTGTGGACTTGGGAATTTTAGGAGCAAAGGGACGGGTTTGTGGGGCACTATGGTGAGTGGCAGGCGCAAATGAGGAGCTGGAAAGTTGACTTGGCGAGGGGAATTTACAAGGAGTGCTCAAAGGTTGTGATGATTTCATTATTATGGACTTGAAAATTTTAGTGACAGGGTGAGGCGTTTGAGACATATCAATGAACCAGTGTTCTTTCCACGAAGGAAAAAAATTTTTTAATCCTTTTTCTTCAGTAATTTGACATGGATAAGTCTAATGGCTGGGGGTTTATTCAAATTTAGAAGATAACTTCTTATCAGAACCAACTCACCGAGGCGGTTTAAGAAGTTCCACATTTTTTGAAAATGAAAGTTCCTTTCAAGTTTTGTTCAAAATCTCACCGCTCTTCAGCTCATATTGCTGCCTGTATTCACTGACCGTGATTATACTCGTAGATGGTAATTAAATCTTGAGAATTACTCTTAAAAAGCCCAAATTTCAAGAGGTTTCAAAAAACCTTGTTCGGTAGATTTGGAATAATTTGAGACAGAAAACATTTTATTTAAGAGTCACTCGTTTCATAGTAGACAGATACCAATGAGAAGTTCTTTTAAAAGAAGATTTATTTTTCAAAATGTTGTAAAGTCCATTTAGATTTAGAGGATAACTCCGATTTTTGAATTTAAACAAATTACTTTTAAGTAATGATTATTACTTGAGCCTACGCGATGTCATTAAAAAAAATATTTCGATCATTTTTACTGCAGATAAGATAGATTACCTACCTAAATATGATGTAATTTATACGCGTAATCAGACAAATTGCTCACGTTCTTTCATTTTTGAAATTATCCGTCGAAACTATGGAGTGAGATGAAAGGTGAATAAGAAAATAGAAAATTCATCTGTAGGCCTGTAGTATTTACCTGTACTTGAACTCTGACCTCGGATAATCGTTCATCTCGATTACATTTCACCATTCTTCTTTAGAAGTACAATAAGATGACCGCCTTCCGCGTAAATAGCTGCGAGCTACAGTCGTTATTGATTGGACAATCGATTTCGATTAGGCTGCTGATTTCTGCAGTGCCATTGAATTCGATAATCATAATAAATTACGGTCTGCGAATATTTAGGGAGGATGTGTGGTGATTGTGTAAAACCGTTGTTCACCAAACTCCATACAGTTGAGGAACGGGGTACGTCTTGTAATTGTATCGACTACTAAACTGAGAAATATTCAAAGAAATGGGGGCGACAATCTCATAAAGAAATTGAAGAAAATGTTCATCATGATTGTTTTCAAGAACCAAACATGACCTGGAAAAGGAAATTGACAAACCTCAACGAAAAGATATTTCAATAATCTTAGAACAAATCATACCTACAGTTTATGTAATTTTAGTACGCCTTCTCAATGTTTAACTCTCGTATTTTTGTCAGACATTGAAAATCTCACACATTATTCATTAGATAATCAACATTATAAGTATGGTACCTACCTAGTTGAAATTTTACGAAAACATCATCAACTTACAACTGACTTTTTTGGATAAAAAATCTGTTAACTAACGACGACATGTTGGAATTTAGCTGTATTAATATACAGATTTTTTTTCAATCTTTTTCTAAAATATTTACTAAATCTTATAGTCCAAGCACGAGACAGCAAGAAGAATTTTTATTTACTTTCTCTAAAATTTCAGCGGACACAGAAGCTTCGAATTATTTTTTTTAAATGGGGTTTTATTACGAAAGTGACTTTGCTTAACACGTAGACTGGGTTAATCAGGCCAATAACCACCGACTACCAATTTTTCATGAATATGTGAAAGTACCAATGAACCTAAATAAACAGATCGCCAAATTTTGAAGTAAGTATATATTTTTTGTGGCATGTACATACTTGGTTTCAAACTAGTGATGAACAAAAGTGAAACCAAGACTAAGGTAGTGTTGGCCAAAATTGATATAATATTAAGTTGAAATCCATCTAGGCAAAAATTATATATTTTCATTGATAATTATTATCATCAATAAAATTTACGACGAACGGTTGACTTCATTCTGACCGAAGAGAAATATAATAAGTTATTCTAAATAAATTGAAATTACGAAATTTAATGGCCATATTTTACACTTGAAATGTAGAAAAATCATTTTTCTTATTATTTTCATGTTTAAAATGATTATTTAAAGAACAAGATTTCGAAAATTTCAAAATATTCTTCTCATATTTTTGCCCCAAGTTTCGTATTTGGTCTTGGTTTTTGTTTTCTGCAAGACCAAAACCAAGATTAAAGACTGAAATTAATTCTGCTGATCGATTATAATCAAGTATCTATATTATAAAATTCAATCCCACTTTTTGTATATTTATCCGCATTTTCTGGATCATTCACAACATTTTAATTTTGAAAAAAATTGCTCTTTTCTCACTTTAGGATTCCTCAGTTACTATTTAAGCCACAAAGCTGAGGTTTATACTATTGAAAAGAGGAGAAAATTTGATCGAATTCTTTACAAAAATTTATTTTTTTATTGCCATTAGTTTTTCACAAATCAGCCCTGAAAAAAAAGGAAATTAATGAGAAATTTCCCGTTTTTAAATTTGTCATTTATTTCAAAAACTAATGACGTCATAAAAAAATTTTCAGCAACGACCCCCCCATTTTTTAAAGACAAATTCATTTATACTACCAGATTTCACCTAAAACGAATTAATCACTCGATAACGGCGAGAGAAAATACAAAAACAAAACTTGGTATTCTGCCTATTAATATATACTTATAGGTATATATATATATATACGAAGTGCTTTCTGCACAATATTTGGCCACCAATTACACGCATTATGTTTATAATTTTGGCTGGAGAGTGGCCATAGTCCCCTCGTTCCATGCTATTAATAACTAAAACCCACAACCTTTATAATTCTATGGCGAACTCCAATGACGGAATCAGAAGTAGGGGCTGTTTGCCCCCTGAGATGTTGCGGTAAGTAGAATTTTTCCGCTTATCAGTTGGACAGTTGGAAAATCGTGAGAGTTGATGACTTTTTTTTAAAGATGATTTCACAATTTTTAGCTGATGGAAATTTCAAAAACTCTAGCACAGCAAGCTTTGTTGGAAAAACTAAGTTTTTGAGAAAGAAAATATCATAAATTTTGATGGTCACATTAATTGTCTGTAAGTTTATATGCGTAAATGGTATGTAACGATTGCATGAAATTTGTTAGCTATTTCTTGAAAAAATAAAAAATTAATTATGATGATAAAGATATGGTAAATAATCATATAATTTCAAATAAAAGCAAAGAAATATAATAAAAGTATGAAATAAAAAAAAAGATGTAACGCCAAAAAATAGGTGTTGGTTCAGAATTTGTTTCCTATTTTTGACGTTGACACTTTACGAAATATTTATTTGAGGAAGACCACAAATAAATATTTATAATTAAATAAAATAGACTTTATAAATTAAACTTGAATGTACTAGATATCCACTTCACTATAGTGGACCTTAACTTTGTTGAGAGATTTAGACTTCAATTAATTTTCAACATAAATCTTTTTATAAAATATAATATTTTTCATTTACAACACAGGAATAATAGAATTGAACAAATGAATTGACTACAATTAAAGAATTTAAATAAAATTAAGGAACTGAACAATTTGTTCTTCAGAGTTAGAGTTTTTATAATTTAATTTTTACCTAGTAAAAAGAAGAAATGGTAAGAAAATAGTGGGATTAGTTTATTACGATTGGTTGTTACCAAAAAGAAGGAGAATTGACATTTTCCAGTATTAGACAGATATTTCAATTAAGTCACACGTGTGTGACATTAGCTGAGGTCAGCCATAATTGTTTTTTTGTAAAAGAGACTATTTTCATCGAATTCAGACGATGCCATTTCCTGTTAGGTTTGTACTAAGAAGAAGAAGAGTAATAAAAGTGTGAGAAAATAAAAAATAAAACGAATAAATTTGTCTGTGTAAAAATATAGGCGGACATTTAAAAAATGTTCGTCTATATTCGTTACAAACGAAAACATGGAATGTAGTTAATTTTTGTAAAAAGAGAAGTTCATGCAAATTAGAAAAAAAAAAGGAAAAAAAAGCTTTAGTGGAAGTACCGTCCAATCGATCCATATCAAAATTGGTAGTATGCTACAATAAATTATAATAAATATTTATTTCAAATTTCGTACATATTGTTCCAAAATTCCGCATTTTATGACCAATATAAAAACAAAAGCAGCGGTATTGGAAGTACAGTCCGGTCGATCCGCACCAAAATTAATAGGTATGGTCCGTGGCTTAGTACAAATATTCGTACTAAAGTTTGTGACTATCAGATAAAAATTACAACCTGTAGTGGGGGAACATAAAAGGAAATATACGTTGAGGCGTCTGAAATCAATTCCTGCCACAGTTGCCATATTTTATAAGGCATACAAAATCGAGTCCTGTCACGTGTCATAAAGTCAACCTTTAATATATAGTGGTGTTTAAATGCTAATAACGTCACAATGTCCTAAAGTTAGGGCATCATGCAGCCGAAACACTGAATCGAGGGGTTTTGAATTGTGTTTTCAAGACATTTTATTTTTTTGACTTTGACTATGTCCTATGGCTGAATTCTTCTTGATTTGAATTAAACTTCTTTGGACACGGCAAAACGCAGCTTACATTTGTCTTCATACCTCAGCAAATTAATATGACGAATCAGCAATAAGCTAAGTTGTGCGGATAGAAGAGCCTAACAAAGTTTCGATCCATACAAGGTTTGAAACCTACAAAAACGAACAGCAGAATTATTTTGTTAAAGACTATAATTATAAAAAAACTATAGTGTCAACAAAGCGGAACAAAGCAAAGTGTGTAGCGGAAAAATAAAAAGTTAAAAAAAAAAGCTATGGCAGACAACAAGTAGGGGAAACCATCAGTAAGCTGTTGTGTCTTCACCTAATTGTGTGTCTTCATGAGTGATGGTTTTGTTGTTTAAAAGACTCCTAATATGAAACTTTAGGTCTCGGAGCTTTTGGTTGAAAGTGAGAGTGAGGTGAGAAAATTACTAACATAGATGGAGTCAAATCCACTATGTGCAAAAAGAAGGCTCAACGCGGCCTTTAAATGACAGAGCAAGGCAGTCATCTTGAACCAAGCTTGTCTGTCTTCAACACACCAAATTTCCCTCCTAACAGATGCCAGGAATTCCATCTGATCGTATTGTCGACTGATACTTCACCTCGCAGGTGTTTTCAAAAGATCGCCTTGAAGTGCGATGTACAACTGGCGAAACTAGAAATGACTTGTGTGTCGTCACTGAAAGAACATTCCTAGTTTGCCTTTGTCTTCAACTGAACCTCTCTGGAATACCAACTACCATCCTAGTTGTCTTCAAGGTAGATCAGATTGAATTGTATTCTGCATTACGAAGATGGTATACATATTAAATTGCCTAACATGAGGACTTAAACGTATGACTTGTGACTTGGACCTGCTGCTATCTGCCTAAACATGAAGGACTCATTTGCAAAGACAAACCCAGTACCGGGTGTCGCCAGTGCTAAGAAGAGAGTGATTTAAAATTTAGAATTCGTGTTTGCAAATCAGTTCTTCTTATTAAGGAAATTTCCCCGCTTATTGTCTGCTAATTGCCTTCAAACATGCGATGTCGATAATAAAAAGTGAGAGGAATTACCAAATATTTACAGCCAATGAAATTACAGATAGTAGAAATATATATACGTCGACATATAATAGGCAAAAGCGCACGTGGATGACTGATAAAATAAAATATAATAAAATATATTAAATGACTGCAAACCGCAAGCAAAGCGTTGAAAGACCGGAGATAAAGCAAAAAGGTTGGCTGCATTCATGTCCATCGATGGGTTTTTACTTCTATTCAATTCGACTTCATCTAATATATATCTCATGGCGCCAGTCTGTCGGATCGAACCAAATTATTGTCTGAAATTGTCTGAATTTGGAAGAATCGTTACTGAAATAAAATATATTATAATTGCCTGAAAGAGAATTAGATTTTATTTCTGTCTTCACGTCTTCATCTGAATACAAGTTCGAATTCGGATAATATAATGTCCGAATTTGAATTTTGTCTCTCGAAAAATTGTCTTAAATTGTGACGTCATTATTTTGTCAGAATTTGTCAAAAAATAATTTTTATTTGAAGGTCCAGATCTCGGACGTCTCAACGTACATACATGAATTTGAGTTATTGGTGCCAACATTTTCCTGAGGTCATGAAACGAAACGTACCCACCCCAAACCCTGGAGGCTAATACGGTACCAAGCGTAATAAGCATATTTTTTAAAGAAATCCTACTTGAAATTTTGTTTTTCTACCCTCCCTAAAAGAGCCTATCGCTCCGTCCCTGTGTATAGTACACCGCCAAAGAGACTGAGAAAACATCGTCTTTCACTCATGGAACAAATTCTCCATAGAATGACGAAAGTGTGAATCTCAACGTGAAGGTGCAGATTCTACGAAACTTCATGAAAAATTCTTGTGTACGTATAAAATTATTTCTAAACTGACAAATGATTCAACGTTTTGACTAACAACAAAAATCTGAACAGGAAATCAGCAATCGTATCCGCAGCAATAACGCATATAAGATGACTCAAAAATGTGCAATTCGTTTTAATATGCAAGAAATGCTTTCGAGCATCCCAATCGCAACAAAATGAAAACAGGAAAAATTAAAGTCGAAAATAGTCGGTCGTCGTCTGCAGAAATTTAGCACACTAGCGAGGGGAAAAACGAAATTCAAGGGCATATTTCTGAATCATCAGCCGTAAACCTAAAACTAGTTAGTCAACATTTGGACAGTCTTTTACCCAGTAAATTCGTGTCACATTTTAAGTACCTAGCCTATTATGTTAGATGCGTTCGAATGAAGGGAAATTTTCAGGTTGATTATACCTTACGCGTGTACGATACAACCTGTTAGTTTTTCTCTTGACAAATAAACTCGAATTTGTGTATCGCAGAAACTCAGAAAGAGGTTTACATTTGAGGACGTTACACTATTTGGCTAAGCTACTTGGGTACACAAAATAAAATATACGGCGAGACTGGCTGGCTGACTTTTTTCACCAGTCAACGTATTTGATGAAAAATATTCAGATTTTTTGCAAAATACCATCGAGATGATGAGCTCGTAGGTTAGAAACAATGATGATAAATTGTAATGCAGTTTATGTAGTGCTGTTCGAGGGACGCTGGGACGGGTTATAGTATTCAACTTGGAATGTTGCGTTTGTCTTATTTAAAGTTAGTCATAAAATTTAAGATACCTATTTCACTTTTAGTAAATGGCGGAGAGATTACGCGGTTGCATTTAGATGAATTGAAATTTGAAAATAGTCTAACAGGCACTTTAGCACCTAAGTGGTCATCTGTTCGATACAATTGGTACCAACGGACGTTCTCCTTTTTACATGGGTGAGAAACTTTGTAAAATAATTTACTCAATAATTGTGCTCTTTAATTCAGTTTTTCGGGTTTACCTCGGTCAGCATTGAATTTAACGCAAAAATAACCCAGAATTAAAATGTTCAGCAGTCAGTTTTCCACGAAAACAATAACCCATCCGACGTTGAAAAATTATTGATTGAAATCATCCCTTTTTGTAACATTCATAATTTCTGCAGTAATTCGTTGTTGTAATAAATTACAGGAACTTGAAAAAAAAATCAGAACTTATCTACCTGTTTTGTAGCTTTTCGATGCATTGCACGTTAATATTCATGATGATATCTTTTTTCATAGAAAATTGGCTGAATATATTTTACTGAGATATTTTTACAATAAAATTAGTACACGACGAAGACATAAGCAGACAATGAATAACAAGGAAAGGGGCAGTACATTTTTAACGTTTGCCCCATTCTATATCGTCTATATCAATGGCTATAGCGAGGAGTTTTTCTCGATTATTTTCGAAAACAAAATGTCTAGAATGACAAGGCTAAGGTGAGTAGTCGATTATCGATTGAATAAAACTAAAATAAAAGTTTTCAAATAGGTACAAACAGACTTTAATGAATTTTCACTAAAAATGCAGGGAGTTTTTTGAGAAGCTCCCCTGAACACCTTGGATAAAAAAAAAAACATTCTAATGCAGCAGCAGCTTCGTTACAAAAAGTAGGTTTTGTTTGTATAAAATTTTATAGCTGTTGATCTAAAATCACACAACTTAAAAAATCATTGCCCATTTCAAAATCGAAACAAAAATGGAGTACCGTCAAGTTAATCCGCACCAGAATTGCTAACACGTTGCCGTAAATTATAGTTAATATTTTTTACAAATTTTTCAGTTATATTGGTTCAAAATCGAGCATTTTATACCAAAAATAATATCCAAAATTGCTGAACCGTAAGTACCGTCCGGCT
Source organism: Ericerus pela (assembly GCA_011428145.1). Taxonomy (NCBI): domain Eukaryota; kingdom Metazoa; phylum Arthropoda; class Insecta; order Hemiptera; family Coccidae; genus Ericerus; species Ericerus pela. The sequence goes on along the minus strand of WOFM01001602.1, from coordinate 58,403 downwards.
AATCCGCGCCAAAATTGGTAACATGTTGGAATAGATCATAATGAATTAAGTACGTTCTTATTGGTCCCAAATTAGGCATTTTATAGCCAAAATAAAAACGAAAACGGTGTTATTAGACGTACCGTCGGGCCGGTCCACACAAAAACTGATATACAGTTATAATAAACGATAATAAATATTTGTGTCAAATTTCGTGTAGCTATATTGGTCTCAAATTGAGAAATTTTTTAGCCAAAATAAAAACGAGAACAGCGATATCGAAATTACCGTACGACCGATCAGCACCAAATTCAATAGGTCAGGTCTTTCGCTCATTACTACTTAATATTGGTTCCAAACTTCGTGACTATGGTACCAAAACTGCGATCTGCACCGTGGTAACAAAAAATTTCCTTTTAAATATGAATCTGAATTTTTGGTGCCCAAATTATCTTTGAATTATGAAATGAAAAACGTACCCATCCCCATCCCAGGTGGTTCCCGGACATCGAGACTAATGAGTAGATTTTCATAGAAAACCTGTTTGAAAATCAAGTCGCACGTTTTGCGTACACGTTGTCAAGTGAAAACATCGTCGAACACGGTGACAATTCATCCGAAAGTTTTCACATTTTATATAGGAAAAGCAACGTAACATTATACGCACTTGTACAGAAATCAACGATGCATTCTTACCGTTTAATCCCTTTTGATGTAAAAACAAGCGGAAAACGTGAACAAAATTGTTTAAGCTTACTTTCAGGCCTAAGATTAATTTTCATACACACTGGCTACTGATCTTTCGTAACCTTATGGCGGAATAGTACAATCAGCGAGGAGGAAAGGAAATAAAACATAAGAAACTTTCATCGCCAATGTGAAAGGTTAACCATTATTAATGAGACGATTTCGCTGTTTTCTTCGGTGTACGAAACATTTCACAAGAAACTAATGTCATTCTTGATGGTAAGATGACCGTAAAAATTGAAAAATTGTGCGTTTTTCACGTTCTTATAGATACATAAGAATTTTTCGCGCGGCCTACCGACTTGAAGTACGATTCTGCGCATTTCCTCATTATAATGATATAACCAGGAAATTTCAAATATTTGTCCAATGCTTCGCAAAATATTTTTGTAAGATGTAAAAAGTAGGTATACTTAGAAGGTAACCTATACGGGGTACATCTACGCAAACGTTTGCAGCTGATTTTTCCGTTAATTTTACTCCAGCTAACGGCACGTTTTTTTTTCTCTTCTCCATCACAAAACGCAAATTATTCGTACCTAATTATTAACTAACATTTTCACGAAATTTGCATAAAAAGAATGGAAAATTGATGATCCGTTGAACAATTCGTGCGTTGAAGTTCAACTGTGGATGCCAATGAAAAGGATGCCAAGACAAATTTTTGACGAGAGACTCCGATAAGTATTTCATCACGCTCTGATTACAAATGCATAACCGAAGAGAATTTTCCTTTGATACCGATTTGGAAAATTTACACATTTACCTAGATATAAGTGCTGAATAGTGATTTAGTGAATAGTAGAGAGAATCCTTTCTGTGTGCAGGAGTTCATTCAGTGACCTGCCCCTAATTATACCACTCCACAACAAATAAAAATGTTTTTGTTAAATCAGTTTTCCCAAATTCAAGTTGGTCAGCATTAGTAAGCCATCAATACAGTTTAAATTTTATGAATATAAATGTCAAAGTTTTCAGGTCTAAACTCTCCTTGTTGCAAACGTTAGCAAAAATCATTTCGCAATTTCAGGATTTTTTAAATAAATTTTACAAGGTAACCTACCGACCATATTTTTACATTATTTTTTTTTTAAATGACCAGCATGGAGAGATTCTTGCACAATTCTATGGAAAACAATCAGATTTTCTCTTCGAAGTGCCTACATAATTTATTTTTGTTTGATAGGCCATTAGAGTTTTTTATTGAGAGATGTTAGCAAATTTCTCTTGAAAATGCAGGGATTTTCACTCAAATATGGTATACTTACACATAATTTTTGGCCATCTCTTAATTCGTCGTGACTCACGAGTTGCTGATAGCTTGTATGGACACTATCAGTTGCTTGTGGAAGGATGTGGTAAGGCGTGGCACTATGATTTTTATTACATTCAAAATTTCACCTCCAGGTAATCGGTTTTTAACCTTCATCATATGATGATAGACCGTAGTCATAGACGACACTTAGGGTTCACTTACTTAAGGGTCTATTTTTAAACTAATTTAAAGCTGCCAAAAGAAATAGTTTAAGAATGGTGAGAAATGTAGCTTCCTTGAGATAAACTGTAGCAAAGCTATAAAAAAAATTAGTTTTTTTGAGAAATATATCTGAGAAATGCAGGTTTTAAATGGACCTTCAGATAACTGAACCCTAAGTGTCATCTAAAAATACCGGCCTTAGCCAATCTAATCTTGTTCAAAAAACTCTTTCTTTATTCATTACAATGTTTCGGCAAACTAACTCACGACGTGCTTTTAATATTAAAAACGTAAAAGTATCTCAGTTACAGAGGAAGTTTGGCAATCAGTGATCAGAGGTTCAATTTCAGAACACCTAAAGGTAATACGATTTCTCTAAATGAATTTATTTTGTACTTCGCAGCAAGTATTAATTTTCTTTTCTGATTTCTCTTCCTAGGAAAACACAGTATTTGAGAGGATGAAATTTCAAATAGGCTATTTTTCTATAAACTAAACAAAGACTTAAAAATAGCCTCCATAATTTTAAAGAAAATTTTTTTCACTTTTTTCTTTTGTCATATTTTTCTTCGTTTTTCAGAAATGAGCTAAAGAAAAGGGATACAAAAGGATCTCTCGAATATTCCCCCCGAAATTATCCTAGCAGACAAAAAAATCTAGCAACATGGCTTAAGGTAGGTATACTAGGTATTTATTTTACTATTTAAGACTAACTGGTTTCATTTCAATACCTACGATGAAATATTACAGAAAGCAACACTACGCCGAACTGATGACTGAAATAATTAACTGAGAAAATAAGTTGAATGTTCCAAAGATCTCCTCAGATAAGTATTTCCAATTAAAGTTGTAGAGTATTGTTTCGTTTTTTTTGGCCTACAACCTTTTATGGGTTGTATCACGGACAAGCTACATAAAAATACTATAAAAACTTCGAATAAAATTCAGACGTAGGCCCATAAGGTGACGATCCAAAATGAAAAAAATATAATTGGTTTTCAAATGTAGAGTAGACCAATGACTTATATTGTAGGTAGGCCTACAGATATATGATTTTCACAAAAGCAGCCTCTTTCATATATAACATATATATTTAACAGCGTCGCAATAACGATCACATGTCTCATCTGTCACATATTGTAACTGGGATACACGAACTCCGAATAAAGAAAGAATATCCAACTTACCTATACTTAGTGGAAGTATTTTATGACACAAACACACACACACAAAATTACTATAGGTAGGTACTTCAAACTATGTACCTACACGTTTTTCTCGACATACTTAAAACTGACCTCAGAACCTGTATCATGTACCGCGCGGCCGATAAACATTCATCAATTGATTTTAAAGTACGGAATCGTTCGTGAGAAGAATTCATTTTATGAGAAAATATTTTGAAATTTCTACAAGTGTTTCCACCCCTCCTCCCATCAAACTCTTCCGTTTTCGTTTAATATGTTGTGATGTCTCTTCAACATTATGGTGTGACATAAAAAAAAATAAAAAACTTTTTGATAAGCACAAACTAGCCTTTTTTAGTCGTACCTTGGATCGTACCTCGGATCGTAAAATAGATCTTGACATTATACTAGCTAAAGCAATCAGGTTCACCATAAACTTTATTGAATAATTTCTGTGCAAATCGGTTGAATTGTATTTTCGTTTAAAAATAGATATCTAGGTAAGAATTTAATTTCCTTTCCGGAGTTCAAAGAATATTGTTAAAGCGAATAAAAGTTTGAAAATTATTTCCGTGTTTATTCGATGAAAAGTTTGGTATGTTCTTCACGTTCAACTCAGCTAAGTGTACCAAAAGTATGATTGTTCATTTAAGTAACGATCATTGTCGTAACCATTTATGGATAGTTACTGTAAACAAAAATTACGCAGTTTTTGATCTTCAACCAAACTACGTCGGATCATATACATGTATTATCCTCGTTTTTCTTTTTATTAAATTATAAAGGGAATTTAGCATGGAACAATACTGCACATGATCCGAAGTATAGTTTGCCTGAAAAGCAAAAACTATGTATAAATTAATTTGAACTTTGTGAAGTTACATACATTTAAGTGAGGAGGTTTTAAATGATTGCCTAGTAAATAAAATAACAGCAAGCTTGCTTCCGTCCAACTTCTTTGGTACATCTGGAACTGCAGTTGGAGGAGCTTATGACGTCAAAATTTTGTATTTAGAAATTTCAGCAGCTGGAGAAGGTGATTACATTATAATTTTGGACTTAAGATGTGATTGCCTACGAAACAAAATAAATCTATTTATTTATTTATTTATTTATTTAAGTATTTATTTATTTATTCATCAATTTATTTTATTCTATTATAAATTTTACTTACAGTAAGTATAGTAGGGTTCTCGTTAAAGACAACTGTACAAGTTTACATACCTACTTTTTCTTCATTTTAGTTTTAAACCAAGTTATTAAAAGGTTAGGCGTGTAGAAGCATATTTTTATTTATTTTTTCATAACTTGGTTAATGATTTAGAGAAGATATTTACCCATACACACTACTGCAAGTATTTAAAAAAGTTTAATATCATAGTAAAAAAGAAGAAGAAAATGAAAAGAAATGAAATTTTAATACCTGAGCATGATTTATTTTTATTTCAAAGAAAACCTGCTTAAAAATAAAAACATTATTAGGTATCTACTTGTCAGCTGGGTTGGTGTGATTAATTCTTGAATAAGGGAACTGAACAGGCTCCAGATTCAACTTTTTGGGGCAGTTTTGTGATTCGTCGTCACATTTTTCATTTAGAGAATCTGAAACTATTCCATTCTAATTTCTTTGTTTTTTGGTAGATAATGAAAAAAAAAAAAAAAAAGAGTTCAGCCAGTTAAAAATGAAAAAAATTACTCGTGTCAATATTTTGAAAGTGAAAATTTTTCTTAGCTTAAAAGACATATAGACTCCTTTTACAAATAATACGAGTAACTAGGCGGGGATAGTTACAGCCGAAGTGAAAGTTTTTGCATTTAAAGCTTTTCAGTGTCTTTACTCTTTAATAATCTACTTATTGTAGGTAAGTCAACTCTTATCACCAAGAACAACGACTTTCATATTTCTATTCTATCAAGTTTCGCCTATTGGAAAACATTATTAATTTGTCATGATATACAGGGTGATTTGCATCTTGATGCACCTCAAGAAAATATTTTAGTGCTTTCAAAATTGATTCACCATACTCTTTTCATGTGAATATACCAGCGAGTTATAATTTGACGCACCAGGAAAATACAGTGTCAGTAACAAAGTATGTGTTTGTTCACTATCTGATAACGCAACAAATTACACTTAGGTAATCAGGTTTATTGAATGTTGGGGCTGAAATCCTTGGTCAGAATATCATTGGGCCTATTTTCATCGAGGTACTTCAAAAGAAGAGAAACATCTGGAACTTTTAGAAAGAAAAATATCTAATGAAATATACCAGATCATAGACGGGCGTGAAATTTGGTAACAGTACTTGAGAGCAATTCATTTTTGAAGTACACCATTGCCGGCTGGTAAGTATGGGCGGGACCATCATCATGTTGATACCAACTTTTACACCCTTCCAAAATCCGGTGAATTCCATCAGATATTTCTCCTTCCAAAAGTTAGAATAATTCTCTCCTTTTAAAGTACTGTACCTTGATGAAAATAGGCCTAGTGATACTCTGATCAAGCTGATTTCAGCCCTAACATTCAATAAACCTGATTAAGAATAATTTGTTGCCTTATCAGATAATAGGTGCTTCGTTACTGGCACTGTATTTTCCTGGTGCTTCGAATAATGACTCATTGTTATATTTACATGGAAAGAGCAAAGTGAGTATATTTCGGACGCATCAAAATGTTATTTTCAAAACGTACCTCGAAATTTGAATCACCCTGTATACCATACCTATAGACTAGCTTTATGCAATTCGTACCTAAGACCTAAGTAGCCGTTACAAGAGTATTAAATGAGACAACTCTTATCAATGGAAAAAAAAACTGTCCATGCCATTTTGATAGAAAGTTTTATCATCGGAAACATGAGTTTATTTCATTTTGTTAAGAGGAAGTTGAAGAATGAAAAAATGTAGCTGACAAGCCTCTTTATACGAGGTGTTGTGGTCTTTTAATTAGAACTTCCTCGACAGATCTTCCTCACATCATTCGTACGGTATTATACAAAGAACATGGTAGACACCAATGTGAGTGTTCTGTAATACTCGCGTAAACATCAACTTTAGACCTATCTCAATTTGTGGTTAAACATGACAAAAATCATTTTACTGTGACTGACAATTCGTTTTATATTATGCCTGCGTTATGTAATTTGCACATTTAAAAGCGCATCGAATAAAATAAACAGAACAATTACACAAACCATATACCTACATATACATGTAAGTATAACAAATAAACCTCAGCGGAAATGAAGGAAGGAGGTTACTCTCTTGTTGAAAACGTAACAATGAAAAAAACCAAAAAAAGAGATGAAAAAAATGATCATACATCGATTTTCGCATAACACTTAGCATTTTTATGTTTAAATATCGGATAAACACGATCAGTCATCATTAAAATGAAGAAAATATAATGTTATATAAATTATGCAATCTCATTTTTTTTCTCCTAAATGAGCAACTATGTGGTAAATTGTTTTTTTTTTTTCGATATCTTTTTTTGTGTGAATAAGTATGGTCGGTTATGCTGTCGGCTACGGTTTTATTATTTCTTCCGTTTGAAAAATATCGTATATCTAGCCTACAGAGCCAACGCCTAGGTTACCTATCTATTTTATATATCCCTACATATTCTTTTTTTTTTATCGTCTTTCGTACGTTATCTCAAGGTAAAAACCGGACATATGTTTAACTGGGTTAACAAAACCAGTAAAAACTAAGCCACTGAAGTAGGTATGAAAAGTGAAATATGGAACGTTTTTCCAAGAAGACTACTTTTTTTTATCATTCAATCCTTTCTAAAATTAACCTTGGGTAGATGCAGAGAATATCGTTTGTTGGTTTGTATTAAAATGGACATATAGAGGCTTTACATATTACAAAGTATTTGATTAATATTAATTCGATTATTTTATAACCATAGTTACGAATGCGCCAAAATGAAATCATCGTTAAAATTTTTTGGCATCTGTCTATCATGAGAAATATCTATAGTCTATGCCTTGAAACATACTTAGATTGAAAAATATTAAAATCACATTGAAGGAAAATTATGGGTTAGTACCTAAAATTAAAGTTGTTGATAAGAAAAATTGACGTATATTAAATACTTATGCAGAGAATTGATGAATAATTTATAAAATTTTGGGCGATTTGATTTTAATTTTATCTAAAATCATATGTATGTTAATTTACTAAAAGACTAAAATATTCGACTTTAAACTGTACATCAGTTACAAGAACTGCATAGGTACCTACTTAATAGTCGTGCAAAGCAGTAAATATTTTCCAGCAAAAACAAGTCCTCATTAAAAAAATCGGAATGTAAAAAGATTCGGTTCAACAGGTACGTAAGTACCTACGTAGAAACCAAAAACGATGCAATAAATTCTATGTAGTTATCCTATTTCAGCGTTTTTGAGGTTTACTTCTTTAAGTACACACTTTCATTTTCTTTCCGAAGAAAGAATTCAAGGTTAATTGCACAGTTTGAAAAATTTCCAGTAGTGTTGCCAATTTTTAAAAGTATTTGCAAACATCACTGGGTAAAAATTTCATAATTCTGTAATTTTTCAATTGGCAACTGTCATCGAGGGGTTCAAGCCACTAATCACCTCATATCCGCAGTTTCTATACCATTTTTTGATTCATTTTCCAGCCTCTGCCCATGGATCAAAATAATACTCAACATCATCATTGGAAAAAGGACCGACTGCATTAAAATTACAAGAGTTGTCTTGAAAGTAAGTTCCCTATTTTTTTATTCACCCTGGCAACACTGACAAAAAAATAAGTTAGATTAAAAATTAATTTTAAAAATATACTCTTTTATAAATTTTAATATCAAGTGTAAAATATTCTGTAAAACCTAGCGCACTCTAGCAATAAAAGTATGATGATGTGTCCTAATTTATTTTAAGAAAAAATTTTAAAATGACCACAAAAATATTATGGTCACTGGCCATTTTGGGATTTGAACACACGCCACAATAAAGCAAGCTCAGCATCAGGGTGCAGAGATTTTTCTTGAAGCACAAGAGTATATGTGACTAAAAATTGACCAAAAAGTCATTGTTTGATTTTGATTTTTTGATTTTAAATTTACATTTTACCCTTATAATTTTATGTATTTTTCTTATATACGGTGAAAATTTGGATACTAATAGTATGCGAAAAACCAAAAAGGAATAAGGTGCCCATTTTGGACCAAAAGAAAGTGTTCTCTTTTTTTTAGTTCAAAAAGAGAGTAATTAATACTCTTAAAAATAATACATCAGCGCACCGTGCCCAAAATATTACCTTTGTGCCACACCTGAAACTTTAAAATCATTAATTAACACGCTGTATAACAAGTAGGTAACAACATCTGTTTGTTTATCCCACAACAACTGCACAGCCAAAAGACTGTGAGCGGGGCAATTTCTTCTCTGGATTTTCGCAAAAATAAAAAAAAAAAAGCTAGCTAAAAAAGAAAAAGATGTGGATGTTTTTCTTTATCCCTAATATCGGTGATACATAGAAATGAAGAAATAATGAGGAAAAGTTAGGATATCCAGAATGATTTTCAAGTGGGTTTTCAAAGGTTAAGTAAGCTAAAATTTTTATTTAATAAAAGCTACATGTAGGCTAGGTAATATTTTTTTTGTTGAAAATATTACACATTTTTTTACGTGAATTTCTTATTTACATTGTGGGCCAAGGCCTAATTTATCCACCGGAGTCATTGAAAACTCCCTCATCTACCCAAAAAACAAAAACAACCCTCTATACATGAATGTTTCAGAACCCAGAAAACAACAAAACATTTTTTTTCACTCGTTCCGCTCACGAAAAAATTGCTTTGTTACTCTATAAAACACTTTTAATCCTGAGTACAGCCATGTTACAGTTGAGAATGACATATTGAATAGTCTCCATGCGACAAATTCCAATAGTTATCACTGTCTGTTAACCCCCTTAGCTGATCTCTACTTTGATAAAACTTGCTTTTTCCCCTGGAAAATTTTCTAGCTATGCCCTTGCAAAAACAGCATTAGCTAAATTTTGTCGTATTAGTAACTACAATAATAGCGTATCAAAAAGAATAAGGGACATGTTTCCCTTAAGATTTATGATTTTTTTTTTTACATAATTTCCTTGTTAGAGAAAACAGGCAAGTAATGTGACTATGGTTTGTTGAAGGAATCTGAGAAGGCAATTAGAAACAAAATATGTGAACAGGGCAGTCTGGTGAGAGTGTATTTTCGATTTGGGAATCTTGCCCAAAAAAAGTATTCAACTACTCAAATCCTTGAAGTGAACATTGTTCGATCAACCACCTCACTTCCCTGAGCCTGATTTTGCTTTAAGTGATTTTCATCTGTTCTTGGCGTTGAAATGTCATTTTTGGCTGAAAATTTTTTTTCAGAAAAAACTCAACTTTTATGGACTTTGAATTGAGAAACTTGTCACCCCCTACAATAAATGCCTTGGCGGACAAGATAAATTAGGTTAAAAAAAAATCATAAATCTCAAGGAAGACTGTCCCATTTTTTTTGTGTCAGTCCGTTTTGTCAAAGTGGAAAAAAATAGGGAACTTACTTTTGAGACAGCCTTCTTAACTTTTCAGTCTTGGGAAAATTACTTTTAGTTTTCATCAAGTTTGGATTTAGGGAGGTTGGGACTCCACAAAAATAAGGGAATAACTTAATCAAAACAAAGGATTAACAGAAAATTTAGAATATAATGATGTTATACGTTAATTGAAAAATATTTGCCATTTTTCACAAACTTTGGTATATGCCTACCTTAATTAATGCATTGCTGAATAGATTCAACATTCGTAAATTCAATATTCGCGAGGAAATTCAGGAATATATCCCTCGCGTATGTTGAGGTATGTTAGCAGAAAAATATTAAGGATTAGCTTTTTTAGAGGTTTTCATCCTAAGTTCAAGTTCTTTGGTGGCATATGACTTCGGTGTTGTAACTTCGGCCTAATGAATCTAAAGAATAATTTCTACACCATTGCAACTATAACAAAAGGCAAAAAACAACAACACCTAACTTAAAGAAAGGAAACTTATGGGTAGTTCATGGCATGAAAATTATATTTAGCATAAAAAGAACAGGTTTTAATTGTAGACTAATTTTATGTTCTAAACCCCCCTTATATTATAAAATGTACGAGGATTTTCACTTTTAATACATAAAGCTAATGCAACTAAACGAATAAATTAAAATCCTAAAATTCAGGCTCAGAAAAGAACACAAAACAATTCAATATTTTTAACCAAAATTACTGAGACAACAGAAAAGTAAAACCTAGTAATTAACTTTCATGACCTGATGATAGATTGACACAGATGACGACTAACGGGTTATTCAGTGGGACGATTAACCTACTATACGATCGTAGAATGAAGACGCCATTAAAAAGAAAATAAAGAAAACCATAACACCGCATTCGTTATACTCAATTCTACGGTGCAGTTGTTCTTATTTTTTTTTATTTTTTATTTTTTCAACTTCAGCGTTTAATTACACATATAACCTTGAAATCATAAACAGGTACTATCGAAATAAAACTAAAACCCAAACAACGATAAATTGGTAACTACATAATATAGTGAAAGGAAAGCAAATTAAACGAATCTATAGAAATGATTTCAATTTCTTTTGTGTAAAGGTCTTACCTAAACGAATGGGTATAAATATAAATTAAAAATATAGTCACTTAGGTATATCTACACGAAGAAACAAAAATGAAATAAAAAATGTATTGGTTTTTATACACTGTGGCAAAGTGACAGGAAAATTTTTCTTAATGATCCCTTCCTTTTTCTTCTAGTGCACACTCATATTGTTGAGTCAGTTTGAAAAATTACCTATCAATGACAAACATACGTTTGATTGTTGATGAGCTGACAAACGCACGTTGCTGTCATGGCTACGGCCACGAGTCCTGTGCGCACTAGCGATACGCAGAGGACTCGACATGACTGGAGATACTGGGCTGAGGCGACGCTAACAGTTGTTCCACAACCAGGCGCGAGCTAAGGTGTGTGACAACGAACATATTTTATTCGTCCTTGTGACGTTAAACCAACATTATAGTAAACTCCTCCACTACATGGTAGCAGGAGCACGGTGTTTTTCACTGGACCTCGAATTTAATAATTCGTTTTAATCGAAATTTAATTTCACAGATCGAAATTTAATTTCGGAAAATCAAAATGTCGTTTCAAACATCGAAATCTAATTTCGTAAATTGAAAATTAATTTCGTATCCAACCGCAAAAAACGGAAATATTAATTTCTTGCGGCCCAACACACAGTTCAACCTGAACTGAAATAATAATCGCTTCCACTTTGAAACAATTCTCATCCGTACGTAGTACGCAAATAGCAGTCTCAAGAAGAATTAGCCTGACAATTATACTCAGACCTAAACAATTCAACTTATTAGAGACTGAAACAAAATAATAATTCCCTATACCCAGTATAGCAATATATTTCCTAATTGTGAATTAGCCTAGAAATGACACTCGTAATTACTGCTACTAACAAGCTGACGAAAAAATAATTCACAATTATTTTTCCGCCACCCCCCGCGCCATTTATTACGTACATTATTTAAAAAAATAAAAAACATCGAATTCCAAAATTTCGTCCAAAAAATATTTAGGCTGTATCAAATACAGAAACATCGCTAAAGGTTAGCGCATCTGTGTCTCCGTCCTTCAAAATGAGAGAGATAGAAAAAATATATTACTATCCCTGTCTCTCTCACACTCATGCGTTTGAAAAAACAATCCTTAATAGAGACACAGATGGCATATAATTCGATCGAATTTCTTCAAAAATGCGACAATTGTGACGAAACCAAAAGATTTGGTTCAACCAATTGGCTCTCACCAGCCGCTGGATGATTGAACATCGTATGAGTTTTTTGTGTGAACACACACACATACGCAAAAGGGATTGTAATCCTTTACTCAATTACGCACACAAACGTAATTTGTGCATTGCGCTGCAACAGCAGCGACAACAACGTGTTTAACACGACGTACCATAATGTACGAAAAGACACACGATCATCTTCACTTCTTATCTGATTTGTGAAGAGATCATAGTGCGTTCCATCATTAATTGCATTTGCAAAATAATTAATTGATTTTAATAGTGTTTTATTAAAACATTGTTCGTAATTAGTTACGTAATTTTAATCAACATTCCCCCCCGGAGTGTAGTGGCGAAGTTTCCGCAAGGAGCAGCCATTCAAAAGCAGGAAAACCGTAAGTACACTTACGCCTCATTATAACCTTTAGCAAATTTTCTAAAGTGTCGCCATATTCGAAATATGCATTCGTAACCGATTGTTACGAGCCTAAATCATAGGTATTCAGACTCCAAATAATTAATTTCTATTGTATTATTATCAAATTTTGTAATCTCAATAGCAAGTCCGCAATTTTATTAACCTAAGATCGCTTATCGATCTTATGGTCAAAAAAAATTTAACCAAATGTGCGTAATCGAATTACGAATCAAAATTGGTTTGTCACCCCAGGGTCACGCCAAAATTTTTTTGGGACAAGACCCTGGAAACCAAACTTACTTCGAATGAACTTAACAGTTTCTTGAAAAATCAAAAATGACATTTTCTCCTACGGGTCACGCCAGATTTTTTATCTCTTCCCAAAGAGTTAGTTTCATTTTTCTTAAAGACTAAAAAATTTTTATGAAAAAACGATTTTCAAAATTCAATAAAATCGAGTAAAAAACAATTTACGATTTCTGGTATTGATCAAACGCATAATACATGGAAAAAAATTTGTAACACTGGTTATGTCCCTCCCCTTATGCGACAATATGGCAGGCGTTTATAAAAAAGAACCACGGTAATATCAATGAAAAATCGTGTCATTGACCTTCGTTCGAATGTAGGTACGCAACAATCGTACCACATTCGATCGCATCCCGATTTTCGATCGATAAGCATAATACCTATATCGAAAAATAAAAATAACTTTTTTTTTCCGATATTCATTTGCTCTGTTCTTAGAACATGAACCCAAAAGAAAACGCAAACACGTCGCGTGGCGACAAAATAGATGTCCTCCTCGACCCAGAATCTTTGTTGATGGAGGAGGAGGAGGCAACTGAGGCATCAACGTCCCATCAACAGGACACAACCCCGGTACCTCAACCACAATGGGTGGATGAAATAGAGGAGGAGGAGTTGCGCAGAGTGGCGGCAATACTGACAAGCACCCAACCATCACCGGAACGTAGCACCGTACAGCCTGTACCAATGGACGTACAGCCGAGAAGCCAAGAGGAGTACGCACAATCACTCGAAAGAAAAATTGAGAGACCACACGTACCACAGTACGAAATAAACGCATTGTCCAATGAAGACAATGCCATTGAGGCTACAGTAAAAGACCTCGATTATGTTCCTAGAGGCCTCGCAAGAGAAAACTTGCGTAAGGCCCGACAGGTGAAACAAAAATTGTTGGGGCTGCAGTCAACAATCAAATCCAGAGTGCAGCAACAACAACAAACACAACATCCAGCGATTGTACCGGAGGTACGCGAAAACGCTGACTAGCAGTGTCGTTGGGAGGAACAGGCACGCTGGGATGCCAGGGCCCTCGAACTAGTGAGAGAGCTCGGCGACGCTCTGTGTAAGGAGGCCAACGCCAGAAAGGTGTTGACCACCTTACAGAAAAAGTCAGAGAACTCTCTGCCCTAGTCCATGAGGATCTTGGCATTCAGGCAGCGGAATTTATCCACCAGTACCTACCAGATGCGAAAAAGGAATCTGAATGAGAACGTTCGCCACCACTGGCTCCGGAACAACAGACCCTGGCAAGGGGTCAACGAGGCCAGCCTGGAATGGTTACAGGTAATGAAAATTCAATTTCAATTGAAAACGTAACATTTCCCAAATTAAACGAGGGAGAACCAAGCCCCAAAAGGCTATGTTCTCACCAACCCTCATTATCCCAAATTCATACCACACCTGACACATCGTGTCGCGAACTATCGCAAAACCCGATAGAAAATGAAACACCCATGGCAGTAGCGATGGACTCAAACACCATCGAAAAACCACCATCCGAAAATTATATTTCGAAATGCTGGGAACATGATCCAAAAGATCAAGTTGATGCTGGGTTTGCAAATCTCAAACCCCCTAAATTTTATTTAGAAAAGTGGGATGGCGACATTCTAGGCAATCCTGGATTTATTAACGGATTTAATAATTACGTTAATAAACGAAATGATATCGCTATCCCACAAAAAATCAACCTACTGCAAGGGGCCCTACCGAAATTTTTGGTAGAAAAAATTCATCATTTTTCCCCAGATAACGTTGGCTATATCCAACGCCTAAAATTCCTAGATAGTAGGTATGGGGACAAATCCAAGATTCGAGCTGAAATGTGGCTAAAAATAACTGCATACACCACAACCACTAACAATACAACGTCAATCCTAGACACGTTAGACACCCTAACCATTATGGTAGATAGGTATCGTTTACTTGCAAAAGTAATCGACAAGGAACAATTATTTAACATAGTAATTAAAAAATTTCCACCTCGATCTTACCAAAACACTTTAAAAAGTAGCGAACGCAATGTCAAACATTTGTTCGAAGTGGTTAGATCGTTTATAAAAATTAGGGAGTTATCGGAGCCTATCTGTACCTCTGTACCAAAAAAGGTCGATAAACCTAATCTGCCACCGCAAAATAAAAATTCCTCTCAACCTAAAGGCAGGAGAAATTTCGCGATTATTTCTACAGAAAAGAAAACAAACGAAAGAGGACAGAATAAATCCAATCCTCGTAAACAACCAGCACAACGTTCGAATCACACAAACAATAGGAAAAAAGAGTACCCTGGAGTCAAACTGTGCGCACTACAAATGCTACCGATTGTGCACGAGATGTGCACGATCGCACACCAGTACCCAGTACTGCAAAGCGCTACCACCCGCAAACTGCAAATGGTTCCAATGCAGCAGTAGCGAACATCATTCAAATGTCTGCCCCATGATGGAATACCTGATCACGGAGGGCAGAGTGACAGCGTGGGTCGAGCAGTTAAAAGACTGCAAACAATATCTACCGCCAGGTAACCTGTTTGATGAACAGCAACAAAAATTACCTGTTCTCGACCCTAAACAAACTGTAATATTAGAGACGACTGCAGCTTCAGAAGAAGGCACCAATAGTACCGTTGCACAGCAACGCCAAGAAGATGAGAACCTGAGTTCCGCGTCCGGAGTTCCAGTGTTAAGTGAGTGTTTATCATTCTTTACTACTAAAGATATCGACACTCATTTCTTAACGTTTTCATTGTACATTCTCGCTCCAAACGCTAAAAAACCAGTAAAAATTAATGACTTTTTCAATTGTGGAAGCAAACATAGCTATATGTTTTACACATATGCCTATGAACACCTCAGACAAAATTTTTCTGAGTTCGCTGAAACAATCAAATTTTGTGGCCTAGCTGGACAAATGTCAAAACAAATTCGCACCCAAATTGTAAAATTTGAACTATTCAAACGCGATGGAACTAAGGTCCAAATGGAAGCCAATACAGTTCCACACACTGCGAACAACCTTTCCGAATTTGATTTTGATGAATTTAAAAACCATTACCCACGATATTCAAATATCGATTTTTCAGGTTTGGACCGAGAATCTACAATACATTTATTAGTTGGTAATAACTACATGTGGTCATTTATAAAGCACATTAAACACTTGTCACCAACCCTAACCTTAATCGAAACAGAATTTGGAAAAATGTTAGGAGGATTCTTAGGAAAACCAACCAAATGTGACGCATTCGAACCATCATTTTTACATCCCCAGAAAGTATCAAAAATTTTTGGAAATTGGATACTTTAGGGATCGAAACTAAAAACTTAGCTGAGGACGATGCTGAAACTGAAGCATTGTACTTATTTTATAAAAATATAAAACTAATGAACAATAGATACCAAATTAAATGGCTATACAAATATAGCCCACCACCCTTAGTCAATAATAGACAGTTAGCATTCAAACGATTAGAAAGACAATTACCTAAATTGCAGAAAAATCCAGAATTTTTTGTAAGATACGATCAGTATTTTATCTCACTAATCGACTTAGAAATGATCAAACCTATCAAAAACGATAGAACCGCAGAAGTGGTACATTACTTACCACACAAGGGTATCTACGATCCAACGAAAAGCACTTTACTCAGAGTAGTTTTTGATGGATCGGCCAAAACCAAAAAGTCTAACTTGTCACTAAACGACTGCATGCATAAAGGAAAAGTACTATTAGCTGATCTAATAGCAATGCTTGTAAGTTTTTGTAAGAACCCTTACGCAATAATCGCTGATATTAAAAAAGCGTTTCATCAAATTGGATTGCACCCAGATGACAGAGACGTCACACGTTTCCTATGGATTAAAAATCCTAACAATCCCATGACCAATAACAATCTAGTAACATTTCGATTCTGCCGTGATCCTTTTGGAATTATAACGGCACCATTCTTACTCGCAGCATTGCTATTACATCACTTCCAATTGGTCAACATGGAGTTCCATGACAAGTTCTTAGAACGATTTTACGTTGATAATTTAATCATTTCCGTACCAACGTACGAAGAAGCAAAAGAATTATACATAAAATCAAATAAATTATTCAACAATATCTCCATGGAACTCGCCCAATGGGGCACCAATTGTAAACAGCTAAGAAAAGATTTCAACCCACAACACGCTTTAAGCAACCCAATCATCAAAGTGCTTGGCCTGTATTGGGATATGGACCATGATGTACTTTACATGCCCAAACCAAAACCGTTTACGTCTCCATGGACAAAACTCACATTCCTTAGGGCACTATCATCATTCTATGACCCTTTAGGTTGGTTTGCACCAGCATTCGTTCCGTCAAGAACGTTTATGAAAGTATTCTGGTCCAAGGGATTGAAATGGAATGAAAAAATCCCAGACGATCTCGAACCAACAGCTACTGAGATAATTACTGACCTCAGCAACAGCCTCAACTATTGTATACCTAGACAATTCTATCTAGGAACTTATGATCCGAATACCTGTCAACTACACGTATTTGTAGATGCATCACAAGTAGCATACTCCATGGCAATATATATCAGATTTAGCAACACTAAATCAAATTGCCATGCAGTACGATTTGTAACAGGAAAATCACGCGTAACACCTATGCGACCGATAACAATTCCCAAACTAGAATTGATTGCAGCACTTATAGGTGCACGTGGACTATGTTCCCTACGTAAACCTCTCGGTTTACAGAACGCACCAACATTCTTGTGGTCTGATAGCAAATGTGCCTTCACATGGCTAATAGAAAGAATCGTCCACCCACAATTTGTAAAAAATAGAGTCGACAAAATAAAAAGTATAAAACCTGTCGAATATCGATATGTTCCATCAACGGACAATCCTGCTGATATTGGCTCACATGGTTCCTCTATCCACAAACTCTCCGAATCAATATGGTGATCTGCCCCAACTTGGCTATCCCAAGATGAAAAATCTTGGCCAGAAACCGATTTGAATATAATCGAAAACCTACCAGACGAACCGACCAAAATAGATACGCCTGTATTTCATACAATGAAAGAAGTATTATCTTCTACTTCTAAACAATCAACGTCAATAACACTTGACGATGAATCAATTTTTGACAAATGTCATCCTGCCAAATATTTTAGGCAGATGAAATCAGCAAAAAGATTCATCCCATACTTCTTCATTGGTCCAAACACAGATCAATGTGAAGTCACACTACCAGAACCTGAGGTACTGTCTCAACAGTGGATAGCTGATCCACCGAACCAAAGTCAGCCACTTGATTTGACAATCACCAAATCATGCTATATTCCAAAAGATGAAATACTTTTCAAAAGTTTCATACATCCACCATTGAACACTCCGTTCAACATAGATATCACAAAATTCAATACTTTATCTAAACCTGTACATACATTCCTACAATGTATAGAAGCCATACGACCATTTAGTAAACAACGAATAAGGAGGAAAAGATTAATTTCACCTTATGCATCGTTAGATTTCACATTTCATTTTGCTCTACTCTGTTTCATCAGAGCTGACCAAAAGAAATACTTCGGAAAACTACTCGAAGTATTAGAAAAATGAAATCACCCCCCGTACATTCTGTACGAAAAATTCCATATCCTGATCGATCCTTCTGGGATATTACGTACCGTAAATTATCTACCCGATATCGAGTATGCAAGAGACATGCTATCACCAATCCTGATGCATCCTAAGTCTCACTTCACAAAACTAATTCTGATGCACACACATCTGAAAAACGTACACTCTGGTACGAAATTTACCATAGCCGACTTTAGAAGACACTATTTTGTGCCAAAGTCACTAAAAGTGTTACCTCAAATTTTAAAAAAGTCATGCACGCTATGTAAAAAAGCTGAAACAAGACCGTTCAAACAACCAACTTTTTCAGCACTACCATATTTTCATCTAGTACCTTTTGTGAATCCATTCACCTACACAGGTGTGGACATATTTGGCCCCTTCATGGTATTCGACAAATACCTGCCAAAAACGAAAGCACAGGTTGCAACACCAACTACACCCCCCGTTAAAAATTGGGTGTTGATCTTTACGTGTCTGTCCACCAGAGCAGTACACCTACTCTCAGTGTCAAACTTGACAACTGAGGACATCTGGACAGCGTTCTTAACATTTTTCGCTGACAAAGGTACGCCAAAAGTTATCCTTTCCGATAACGCAGCGCAATTCCACCTAATTGCAATATACTTACCAGAGTACTGGAAAATGTTCACTGAAGAACAAAAAATAAAACCTAGCTTAGATGAAAGAGGCATTAATTGGCACTTCATCCCAGCTAAAGCACCATGGTATGGTGGAGTTTATGAACGACTGATCGGCATTATAAAACAAGTGTTTTATAAAGTCCACGGTCACAACTCAAGCTACAAACATACCTTTCAAGCGAGCTTGAAAGATATACAAACAATGATCAACAGAAAGCCACTATGCCCATCTCGGGATGAGCTAGACCAGTTGACATTAACACCCGCACATTTTATGCGGGCCAACTTAGAACACCTAAGCAATCCGATTAATGAATTGAATAAAGACCCAACTCCTACAGCAAAACAGCTTATGGACATTTGGAAGCTCGACCACGATTACCTAACAAACCTTTGGTTAACTTGGAAGAGACAATATCTCTTATACCTAAGAGATAGACCACCGACTGCGCTCTCCAATCCAGGGCGCACGGTACTATTCGTACAGAAAGTAAACGACACAGTACACGTTTTGGACTACACATCCAAACCAGGCATTTACAAACTTGCGAAAATCATTGATTTAGAGAAATCTCATGATGTACAAGTCCGTCACGCAAAAATAGAAATCTCAACCAAGTAAACATCTACAAGACCTCTCAAGTTCTTGGCTCCATTGGAGTTAGATGACAGAGATGTAGATAAACTCGATACGTAGTATCGTACCTCCGATAGATCCCTCCTGATTATGACAAAAATAGACTGGTCTGACAAGCCAAATTACTGACTTTAGGGTACGCCATAATTGGACATTATACTCCTAAAAACGGTATAACTACGATTTTTTGGCACCTACTATTACTGTCATGTGCTTTATAAATAGCTACGGGTAATAGGTGGCAGAGTGCACTAATTAAACTAGCATCGTTGATGTTTACACAACTCGCTAATTCCCAAATATTCCTTTACAGAATCTGTGATCTACAGCCAGTAACTCGTCTCATCCTCTCAGCTGCAGCGTCCAGCAATCGAAACGAAATTTTGTTGAAAGTCTCTTTTTCTCTTGTCACTTCGTTACGCCGTAACGTAAGAAAAAGAAGAAAAAATTTTTTCCTATTTTCTTATAATTTCTGTAAATACCTATTTTTAACATGTTCCTATATTATAATTGTTGTGTTTATTGTTTTTAATAATAAAATAACATTTTATATATAAACATGTACGTCTAATCTTTATTATAGATTTCAGGGGAATCTTCGGAGGTGGCCACCGATGGCCACCCAGGAACACCGCCCCCAGTGTTATGGCTACAGCCACGAGTCCTGTGCGCACTAGCGATGCGCAGAGGACTCGACATGACTGGAGATACTGGGCTGAGGCGACGCTAACAGTTGTCTAACAACAAGGCGAGAGCTAAGGTGTGTGACAACGAAATATATTTATTCGTCCTTGGTAAAACCAACATTAACTATAAACTCCTCTACTACAGAGGTAACTTATTGTTGATGATTAGATTGTTATTTCAGAGTAGTAGATTTCTAATCGAATCGTTCACTCTCAATCAAAAAACAAATTTTCTTATTGTATCTATAATTTCTGGCTAGTAGATTGGTACCTTTTTATATATTTGAAAAACTCTTAAAACGTACGAATATCTTTTGTTTAATTTTCACTTTATATAGGCTAGCTATAGCAAATATTGCAAGTGTTGGCATTATTCACGCGTAATTTTATCAATTTCGAATGATTTCACTGAGAAACGGAAACAATATCTTGTAGAACCCTAGTAAGTATAATATGCAACTTTTTCACCACCTTTATCGAAATAGTCATTAAGAATCGCTTATGCTATTTATGTTCATGGCGGTGAGGTACTTTAGAAAGTAATACGAGCGATTCAGTTCAGTTCCATCTTCGTAAAATTCACCGTTTTCACGCTAAAATTCGATCTGACTATATGGTAATAAATATTTTTCTTATGATGATGAATGTGTAAACATGATTTTCGCATTGCCCAACTACAAGAGTAGATTTACTTACCTCAAAAAAAAAAAAAAGTCTTTTAGCCTATATTTAGTCTTTAATAATTCTACACGTGACTGGCACTGCTTTGGTAACTATATTTAAAGAAATTCCTAAACCTTCAACTTAATGAAAAAATAATTGATCTGTGTCACGGTTTATGTAAGGTGGACTAACACTGCGGTCTGCTGTAAATCAATATACAAATGTCAAAATTATACCTATAGCTTAGGTTTGTATCTTTTCATATAGTTATTGCTTATAATGAACGTCGTCGATCTTCTTTTCGTGTTCGTAAATTTTACGCTCATTACAGAAACATTCGATCATAGATTATGGGGGATCAAAAACATAATTTTATATTATTTCCGTTTGGTCGATAAAAATACGATTTTTTCTGAATTTTTTTTTCACTATTTTTATTTATTGATTCTCGTCATTGATTCGTTTTGCTTTATGCACTCTGTGCGATTTAAACGTAGGTATACTGGAATACACGTTTGGTACTTTTCTCTGCCCATTGCCCTTCGTTCGTTTTATCAGGTATATTCGTATTTTTTACCACAAGTCATCGCAATTGAAATAGAAGATTTTTCATTTTGTTCATAATGCCACCATTATACTGACTGTTCGATAATACATTTGAATCCATTTCATGTAATTTTATCACGATATTAAATTCAATTCTTGGAAATTTATTTATCTTTTCCCTTCACAAAAACAGAAAATGATGACGAAGAATTCATAAAAGGGCAGTAACACTAAACTAGAACTATAATGTGAAAAAAAAACAAAAATTTGTTAGGCACCTACATGTCTCATTCAGTTGTTTGATTTTTCACGAAACGCTGATAAGTCCCTGGAAAACGTGTAAGAAGTAAAATTAATTTCATCGTATTTTGAACTACCCTGTTTGAAGATCAAATCGATATGCCCCATACCTCCCTTACATTAGCATCATTTTTAAGAGAAAACTCATTCCTTGAAAGAAAACTCTATCAAGTTATGTGCTCAAAGAGACAAAAAACTTTGCATAAATTACCTAACGTTATACCTATTCTCTAATATTTACCTTTTTTTTTGAAGTTTTATTCGAGATTTTAGATAAAAAATACGATATACTATGTAGTAACCATATGAGTATACTATCTACGAGCAAAACATTAAAAAATATTAGGCCTATAGTATTTTCCATATTTTTCATCTGAAATTAGATTTCTCTCTGTAACTGGAACTCAATTCAGATTAAAAAATACTGCAACAATTTTCACAAAAAAATGGTAGGTTTTGAAAGTATTGTAACGGAAAGCATGGTTTATTATGAATTCAAAATACAGTTCTAAGGGCTACCTAAGTTATTTTCTTTTCTTTTTTTGTTGGTTTTTTTTTTAAATCCTTAGGTACTTAAAAGAAGAAGAACTTTGACAAATCTTTCTGTCGATTTTTAGCAAAACATATAAAAACTACCAACTGTGAAATGAAGGTAATATCAAAAATTTTCGAAATTTTTACCTAATGAAGTATACTTTGAGTGATAGGTACCCACCTAAAATAAACAACAATTAGGAATTTTATTAAGTTAACTTCATTTGTTTCGAAGATAAGGTCCTTGAATGTTGGAAAATCGTTATTTGTGATACAAGTACAATCACCTAATTTAAAACCTCATCACTCACTATTCTTTTTCAAGAACCTTCAAAAAATTGTATGAGGAGGGAAGTAGCCTACTTTTTTGCATACGATATATGTGTGAAGTAGGCAAAATCATACGCGCGCATGCGCAGCCAAGATGGCGGTGCGAAAAAAGAATGAATTTTCAAGTGCACATGCCCAAAGTCTTACTTTTTCACCGTTTTGAATCTCTTTACGCACACTTTGGACGTACAAAAACGTCTACTTTTCAGTCGGGTATTATAATAGTACACTCATACGCTGTGTTCTGTGGGAAAAGTTTATTTTTTTCAGCTTAGTGTGAGTTTGCAACATGCATTGCAAGGCAAGCGTTAGCGATCCAAAGACAAGTGTTGCAAACACTCGAGGTAATAATAATAAATTTTATTTAAAAAAAAAAAAAAATCGACTTCGTTAACCTGAATGAGTAGCTCTTATTGGTAGATATGCGCAAATTTTTGACAATAATTTTTTCAATCTTTAAATTCTCATTTTCTTCAGTTACACCCTTCTAATTTTTTAATTTTTAAATATAAATAGCCCAGGACATTCTCCGGATGCTCAGGAACATTGTGAGTCTACTTTTATTGAAATCTATGAAGTAAGACTCTTACTCTGAGCGAACGAAATTCCGTTAGTTCTGGAGATAGACATACCAAACATATAATCTCCTCCGTACGGAGTCGTTAAAAAAAATGCCCTCCTCCCGTAAGGGCATACAGTACTTTTTGCAACTGTGCAGAGGATGTTTCAAATAAGGAAGTGAGAATTTATCATTGGCAACACTGATTTTTCGATCATACTAGGACATTAGAACCAAAATGAGAGAGTTACATTTGGTATGAAAAAATTTGAAAAATAACTGGGGAAAAAATAAATTTTCGAACATGTTTAGCGCTTCACTTCATCCAACCATGGTTTCTACCAGTTATATAAAAAAGTTCAAATTTAAAACATTCCACGAAATCGTTTCTAAGGTACCTACACGATTCTTATTATGTTCGCACTGTCTAGCGATAAAAGTAATGCACATAAGAAATTTTAGCAAAGCCACCTACATTACCCGCAACTAAAGGCGTGGGCTTGAGGTCTAAATACTCATCATTTTACTTCCCACCAAAAAGAGGAAAAATATATGTATATGGTTCCGAAATTGAATAACTTGACCACTTCGGTGTCCCTACCGTAGCCACATTTTTATAGGTACATTAATAATTAACCTCGTTTGGCCATGTCTAGCGGTCTGTTTCTGTTCAACTTTGGCTGGAAGTCATGGTGAAGGTTTTCTTTTTTCAGGGAATTTCTTGAATTATTTAACCGACGAACAATGTGCATTACATTCGTTTAGAATTCTAAACGAATTGACTCTTTGGCAACAGTTCATTTGGCTAGCGTAATCAACGATCAGTCATAATAGGTGAAATTAATTTTTATTTCAATTTGCCTGTATCATAATAACATTAATAACATTCTATATATGTATACTATTTGTTTCTTTTATGGAAAGTAACGTACTTGTAACGATTATGCCGAATTTGAAATTGTTACTTTGTTAAACTTCATGAACTTTCTCTATCTTGAGATTATTGAGAGAATGCAGTGAAATTTGGTGAATTTTGGCCGACAGCCCACTTATTTTTTCAGATTTGTTTGACCCAAAAAGAGAAGAAGAAATAATGTAAAGTCTGGTGCAGGATTCTTTATCATTACACCCGACCGATCTACAATGCAAAAATATACTTCATATAAAGTGAATGGAGTGTAAAATTTGAAACAAACAAATTTTTGCACATTTTTTTTATAACTTAGATAAAGGCCGGCACAAAGCCTACAAGGTGGTAAAGAATGGTATTTTATTCAAAATCATAATAGGTAGTCTGTATTATTTTCGTATTAGAATGCTAAAAATAATTACCAAGAATATTTGTAGGGCTCGATATGTATAAAAAGAAAGTATTTGTGAAGATGGCTTATAGAGTGAAGAGGTGTGTGTATACAAATTGTTCAGTAGGATTTTCTGTGCATACATTTTGGATTGTTAAAAGAGAGCTGAGAGAATCAGATGGATTAAGAAGAGTTTGGATGAGAAAAAATCTTATCAAAACAGAAAATCATGATAATTATTTCAGCTTAGAAAATAGATAATTTGTAGGAAAGTTTTATTTTAGTTTCAGAGTCATCATTATAACTCATTAAAGGTGGTTGATTGTTTAGTATAGATTATAGAAGCTAAATGAAAGCGAATAACTGAGGAAAGGATGATGCTTTTTAGGTGTTTGAGAATTCCTACTGATACTTGAAGGGAGAGACCAATGGTGAGGGTTGGAAAAGATGAAAAAAATAGTTGAAATTTTCATATAATTTGTAGGGCACTGATAGAAATTGATTTTATGGAGAAGAAAAAAGGATAAAAACGGGAATTAAGGTTATAACTTACGATAGGTAGTTATGAGAACGTTTGAGGATAATAATTGTCTGCGAAAAACCGGAGGAGGAATACCAACTTCACAGCATAAGCTGACAGCTTGACTTGTACTTCGAAGGGGAGAGTTGAGATCCCGAGTCTAGAGTTGTGAATAATATCTAGCGTAGCAAAGATAATTTTACACGCAGAAGTGTGGACTACACGTAGCCGAAGTCGATATTAGTTCTAATTACAGGTGAAGTTGTAGTAACATATCTTCACTGTTGCCGGAGGAGTGATTATTCAACATCTTAAGAATTGGTAAAGTTGCTAGACATTTCTTTCACAAGCTCTGAATATGTACGTGAAGTCGATGGTAATTCGGTGTTCAAATGTATCATAGTAAAAATTTTCAGGGTGTTGGAGTTTTTTTATTCTGTAGGTAAGTATTAGGTATTTAGGATCAGTTTAGGCGAAGGTAGATTGCTATGTCACTTTTGATGGACGCACATATTCGAGATGACATTAGTTTTTATTTATTTTAAGTTAAAAAACTAATCGAAATTTTTAACTGCTACCCAATCAATTTCTCGTTTTCATTTTTCATGAAAAATAAAATTTTAAATAAATTATTAACTAGTAGGCCTCTATTCGTTATTTTTCACAGAGTTTAAAATTCTTCATACAACTTACCATTACATAATCTTGATTTCGGTGCATTTTGGATTGTTTTGATAATTTAGTTTATTGGCATAATAAATGAGAAAAAAACCTTTTTTTTTTATTTACCAGAATCTACGCCACTCCGTTACATAAAATCGTTCGAAGATAAACGAATTGGGATATAGATATAGGTATAGGTATTAAGTGAAATAGCTGCTGATCGAAGTCTAAATTCACTTTTTCGGCATAAAATTTTATTGCTTTACAATTCTGTGAGTCAGGAGAGTAACAATAATAATAAAAACACTTTTTCCCCCATTTTGTTTTTCTATACTCACTCATTCCTTTAAAAGCTGAGTAGGTACTGTACGTTTCAGTATATAGGTAGTATGTTACGTACCAAGTCCGAAATTGTACCAAATTAGAATGGTACAGCTATTTTTATACAATCCGATGATGGTACAAGTTTTCTTATACCATCCTAGGATAACACAGACGTTTTCACAAGGTTTTATTTTTGATAAACTTTTTACAAGATTAGTTGTACCAAGTCTGAAATGATTATTTTTCATAACATTTCATACTGAAGATAGCCTTTATCTCTATAGCTTTTTCAAGTTATTGAACAAAGAGATCAGTTATGTTATAAAAAAAATTTTTTGTTTGCATTTGATTCTACGTATTATTTTTTTCTTTTCTTTTAAACTGCTTATTCGATTTGATAAAGTGTGACACCTAAACTAAAACTATAAAGTATACCTAACTGAGAACTAACTTTCAAATATAGCAAGTCCAGAACTAAAACTCTTGACGAAAATCTTCGAACCTAATTACAGCCTTCGGTTATTTTGAGTTTTTACTTCTCTGAACTGACGCTGATACGAAAATCATTAAATAGAACTGAGAGCCAACTCTGAAATGAATAAATTTCGAACTAAAATTTTCGAACTCAATTGCAGCTCCCAGAATTGTGCTCTCAAAACGAAAATTCGCAGAAACCATTTACAGATAAGTATTTATACATGTGGTAAAATTTTTTTGAAAATCGGTCGAGTGGGAGGGGCGTAACGCTACGACAGAAAAATTCAACTTCGAGTTATACGTATATGATATAAAGATGTATATAATAAAAAAGATTAATTCCTGAACAAAAAACAATGTATTTTGATTCATTCGGACTTGGTAAAACTTTAATCTTATTAAAAGGACAACTTTGTACAAAACATCTGTGCTATCCTAGGATGGTAGGTACCAGAAAACTTGAATATCATGTCCGAAGATACAAAATACTTTGTATCATCTTGGGATTTTACAAAAATGGTTGTACCATATCCTAGGATGGTACGTAAAATAGGCTAAACAAAATACAAAAATTTTCTACCATTTCTCTACGGGTATTTTGAAAATAATTATTCGAAATTTAAGTAAACCAAATGAAAGTTAATTTTATCGACATAAAATCTCTAAAAATGATCTGCTGTGCGTAAATCTCGTACGAGAAATTATTACTTTACTAAAATATGATGTGAGAATTTATCTGAGTTTGAACGGGCGTAATAACAAAGCCATTAACTAAATTTACGCTGTGGAAGTAAGAAAAAAAAAACGGAAATTAAAATGCCAAGTGAAAATAGAAATGTGAAAATTATCTGGCAGTTCTTTTGTGAGATCGTGAGAAGAGTAAAAAACTTCCGAAAAGGTGATAGAGAAGTTCGCGGATAAACTACATGTACAACCGACAATAGAAAAAAAAAATTCATTGAAGTAAATTACAACTGAAACCTTTTTTTTTATCTCCCTTGAACAGCTATAGGTAGCAAACAATTAAACTCTAATCAAAAAATATTCTCATATGAGTGAAAGTACGCCTAAATTAATATTTACTTTATAATTTTGTGATGGTAATAATGTAGCAACTGTAGTGGAGGAGTTTACTATAATGTTGGTTTAAAGTCACAAGGACGAATAAAATATGTTCGTTGTCACACACCTTAGCTCGCGCCTGGTTGTGGAACAACTGTTAGCGTCGCCTCAGCCCAGTATCTCCAGTCATGTCGAGTCCTCTGCGCATCGCTAGTGCGCACAGGACTCGTGGCCGTAGCCATAACACTGGGGGCGGTGTTCCTGGGTGGCCATCGGTGGCCACCTCCGAAGATTCCCCTGAAATCTATAATAAAGATTAGACATACATGTTTATATATAAAATGTTATTTTATTATTAAAAACAATAAACACAATTATAATATAGGAACATGTTAAAAATAGGTATTTACAGAAATTATAAGAAAATAGGAAAAAATTTTTTCTTCTTTTTCTTACGTTACGGAGTAACGAAGTGACAAGAGAAAAAGAGACTTTCAACAAAAGTTCGCTTCGATTGCCGGATGCTGCAGCTGAGAGGATGAGACGAGTTATTGGCCGTAGATCACAGATTCTGTAAAGGAATATTTGGGAATTAGCGAGTTGTGTAAACATCAACGATGCTAGTTTAATTAGTGCACTCTGCCACCTATTACCCGTAGCTATTTATAAAGCACATGACAGTAATAGTAGGTGCCAAAAAATTGTAGTTATACCGTTTTTAGGAGTATAATGTCCAATTATGGCGTACCCTAAAGTCAGTAATTTGGCTTGTCAGACCAGTCTATTTTTGTCATAATCAGGAGGGATCTATCGGAGGTACGATACTACGTATCGAGTTTATCTACATCTCTGTCATCTAACTCCAATGGAGCCAAGAACTTGAGAGGTCTTGTAGATGTTTGCTTGGTTGAGATTTCTATTTTTGCGTGACGGACTTGTCCATCACGAGATTTCTCTAAATCAATGATTTTCGCAAGTTTGTAAACGCCTGGTTTGGATGTGTAGTCCAAAACGTGTACTGTGTCGTTTACTTTCTGTACGAATGGTACCGTGAGCCTTGGATTGGAGAGCGCAGTCGGTGGTCTATCTCTTAGGTATAAGAGATATTGTCTCTTCCAAGTTAACCAAAGGTTTGTTAGGTAATCGTGGTCGAGCTTCCAAATGTCCATAAGCTGTTTTGCTGTAGGAGTTGGGTCTTTATTCAATTCATTAATCGGATTGCTTAGGTGTTCTAAGTTGGCCCGCATAAAATGTGCGGGTGTTAATGTCAACTGGTCTAGCTCATCCCGAGATGGGCATAGTGGCTTTCTGTTGATCATTGTTTGTATATCTTTCAAGCTCACTTGAAAGGTATGTTTGTAGCTTGAGTTGTGACCGTGGACTTTATAAAACACTTGTTTTATAATGCCGATCAGTCGTTCATAAACTCCACCATACCATGGTGCTTTAGCTGGGATGAAGTGCCAATTAATGCCTCTTTCATCTAAGCTAGGTTTTATTTTTTGTTCTTCAGTGAACATTTTCCAGTACTCTGGTAAGTACGTTGCAATTAGGTGGAATTGCGCTGCGTTATCGGATAGGATAACTTTTGGTGTACCTTTGTCAGCGAAAAATGTTAAGAACGCTGTCCAGATGTCCTCAGTTGTCAAGTTTGACACTGAGAGTAGGTGTACTGCTCTGGTGGACAGACACGTAAAGATCAACACCCAATTTTTAACGGGGGGTGTAGTTGGTGTTGCAACCTGTGCTTTCGTTTTTGGCAGGTATTTGTCGAATACCATGAAGGGGCCAAATATGTCCACACCTGTGTAGGTGAATGGATTCACAAAAGGTACTAGATGAAAATATGGTAGTGCTGAAAAAGTTGGTTGTTTGAACGGTCTTGTTTCAGCTTTTTTACATAGCGTGCATGACTTTTTTAAAATTTGAGGTAACACTTTTAGTGACTTTGGCACAAAATAGTGTCTTCTAAAGTCGGCTATGGTAAATTTCGTACCAGAGTGTACGTTTTTCAGATGTGTGTGCATCAGAATTAGTTTTGTGAAGTGAGACTTAGGATGCATCAGGATTGGTGATAGCATGTCTCTTGCATACTCGATATCGGGTAGATAATTTACGGTACGTAATATCCCAGAAGGATCGATCAGGATATGGAATTTTTCGTACAGAATGTACGGGGGGTGATTTCATTTTTCTAATACTTCGAGTAGTTTTCCGAAGTATTTCTTTTGGTCAGCTCTGATGAAACAGAGTAGAGCAAAATGAAATGTGAAATCTAACGATGCATAAGGTGAAATTAATCTTTTCCTCCTTATTCGTTGTTTACTAAATGGTCGTATGGCTTCTATACATTGTAGGAATGTATGTACAGGTTTAGATAAAGTATTGAATTTTGTGATATCTATGTTGAACGGAGTGTTCAATGGTGGATGTATGAAACTTTTGAAAAGTATTTCATCTTTTGGAATATAGCATGATTTGGTGATTGTCAAATCAAGTGGCTGACTTTGGTTCGGTGGATCAGCTATCCACTGTTGAGACAGAACCTCAGGTTCTGGTAGTGTGACTTCACATTGATCTGTGTTTGGACCAATGAAGAAGTATGGGATGAATCTTTTTGCTGATTTCATCTGCCTAAAATATTTGGCAGGATGACATTTGTCAAAAATTGATTCATCGTCAAGTGTTATTGACGTTGATTGTTTAGAAGTAGAAGATAATACTTCTTTCATTGTATGAAATACAGGCGTATCTATTTTGGTTGGTTCGTCTGGTAGGTTTTCGATTATATTCAAAATAATTTTCGGATGGTGGTTTTTCAATGTTGTTTGAGTCCATCACTACTGCTAGGGGTATTTCATTTTCTATCGGGTTTTGCGATAGTTCACGACACAACGTGTCGGATGTTTGATAATTAGTTTGGGATGAGGAGGTTTGGTAGGAACAGAGCATTTTTGGGCTTGGTTCTCCCTCATTTATTTCGGGAAATGTTACATTTTCAGTTGAAATTGAAATTTCATTACCTGTAGCCATTCCAGGCTGGCCTCTTTCACCCCTTGCCGGGGTCCATTGTTCCGGAACCGGTGGTGGTGATGTAGAACGTTTGCATTCGGTGGCTTTCTTGATGTTGGGGAGGTATTGATGAATGAATTTGGCCCCCTGAATGCCAAGGTCCTTGTGGACTAGGACAGAAAGCTCGCGGACTTTTCTCTGCGAGGCGGTCAACACCTTTCGAGCGTTGGCCTCCTTGCGCAGAGCTTCCACGAGCTCTCTGTCCAGTTCCAGGGCCCTGGCATCCCAGCACGCCTGTTCCTCCTGACAATCATTTTCGCATACCTCCGGTACGAGTGCTGGTTGCTGAAATTGGTGCTGTTGTACTTTTGATTTTATCGTTGATTGTAGTACCAACAGCTTCCATTTTGCTTGACGGGCCTTGCCCAAGTCTTGTCTTGCGAGACCTCTCGGCACATATTCGAGGTCCTTTAGTGTGGCCTCGATTGCTGTGTCTTCATTTTCCAGCGCATGTATCTCGTACGCACGTACATTGAGCCTCTCTAATTTTTTCTCAAGAGATTGGGCATATTCTTCAGCATCTTCCAAAACTGTGAGGAATTGCTGTCGCTCGTCCTCGCTGTCCATCGTTTTGGAGGTTGCGTACGTTGACGCATGGCTGGTAGGCTGTATGTCCATCTGTATGGTTTGGACAGTACATCCCGGCAATGGCTGCGGTTTTGGAAGCCTGGCTGCTGCCCTGTGCAGTTCCTCCTCTTCATCAACCTCCGCGGCCCATTGTGGTTGAGGGGCCAGGGTAGCATCATGATGTTGGGACGTTGATGCTTCCGTCGACTCTTCCTCCTCCATCAACAATGCTTCAGGGTCGAGGAGGACGGCAATATCGTCGCTGCGCGACGCGTTTGTATTCTCTTCTGGATTCATGTTCTATGAAGAAGATAACCAAAGGAAAAAAAAAATTATCCTCTTTTATCGTTATAGGTATTATGCCTATCGATTGAAATGGGAGAAAGGTCGAATAAAAACGATTTTTGCGTTCGTATTATTAACCTACATTTGAACGAAGGTCAATGACACTTTTTGTGTATTGATATTACAGTGGTTCGTTTTTATAAACGCTCGCCGTATTTTTGGCTAGAGAAAGGATGTAACCGGTGTTACGAATTTTTTACCATGTATTTTAGTTTTTTGATATGGGAAAGAAAATTTTGTAAATTTCTTTTTATGTTAATTTATCGATTTTTTAGAAATTGATTTTTCAAATTTTTTCTAAGTCTTTTAGACGAATGAAAAATCAGGCATGACCAGTAGGCGAAAAGGTATTTTCAATTTTTACTGAAATGGTAAAAGATATTATTTTCAAGTCTTATCAGGACGTGAAAAAATCGGGCATGACCCGTGGGCAAAAAGGTCATTTCAATTTTTGCGAAAAGAAATAATTTTCGAATGTAATTTAATTTTTTAACTCTTTAGAAAGAGACAAAAAATCGGGCATGGGCTGACCCATGGACAAAAACAACTTTTTGATTTTCGAGAAATGAATAATGTTTTTCAAATTCAGTTTGGTTCCCAGGGTCTTGCCCAAAAAAAATTTTTGCGTGACCCTGGGGCGACAAACCGATTTCGATTTGTAATTAAATTACGCCCATGTGACTAAACTTTTTGCGCTAAGATCGATAAGCGATCCTAGGCT
Source organism: Ericerus pela (assembly GCA_011428145.1). Lineage (NCBI taxonomy): Eukaryota > Metazoa > Arthropoda > Insecta > Hemiptera > Coccidae > Ericerus > Ericerus pela. Next base: position 25,831 of record WOFM01001602.1, on the reverse strand, counting down.
AGTAAAATAGCGGACTGGATATTTATTTTATAATAAATTATATTAATTCACAATATGAATAAATTATTTTCAGTCCGAATAACTATGATTTAGTCTCGTAACAATCGGTTACGAATGCATATTTCAAATATGGCGATACTTTAGAAATTTTGCTAAATGTTATAATGAGGCGTAAGTGTACTTACAGTTTTCCTTTGAATAATTGGCTGCACCTTACTGAAACTTCGCCACTACACTCCGGGGGGAATGTTAATTAAAAGTGCGTAAATAATTACAAATTTACTTTGAAATCACTTTGATAATTGCTTGAAATGCAATTAATTAATAGAACACAATGATCTTTAACGCAATTGGACAAGTGAAGATGTTCGTGTATCTTTTTGTACATTAGGGGTACGTCGTGTTGAACACGTTGTTGTCGCTGCTGTTGCAGCGCGATGCACAAATTATGTTTGTGTGCGTAATTACGTAAAGGATTACGATCCTTTTTTCATATGTGTGTATGTTCACACAAAAACTCATACGATGTTCAATCGTCCAGCGGCTGGTGAGAGCTGATTGGATGAACCAAATCTTTTGTTTTCATCAGGATCGTCGTATTTCTGAAGAATTTCGATCAAATTATATGCCGTTTGTGTCTGTATTAAGGATCGTTTTTTCAAACGCATAAGTGCGAGAGAGTCAGGGATAGTATTATATTTTTTCTCTATCTCTCTCATTTTGAAGGACAGAGAAACGGATGTGCTAACATTTAGCGATGTGTCTGTATTTTATACAGCCTAAATATTTTTAGGACGAAATTTTGGAATTTGATGTTTTTTATTTATTAAAATAATGTACGTAATAAATGGCGCTGGGGTGGTGAAAAAATAATTGTAAGTTATTTTTCCGTCAGCTATTTACTAGCGGTAATTACGAGAGTCATTTCTAGGCTAATTGACAATTAAGAAATGTATTACTATACGGAGTATAGGGAATTATTATTGAGTTTCAGTCTCTAATAAGTTGAATTGTTTAGGTCTGAGTATAACTGTCAGGCTAATTCTTATTGAGACTGCTAATTACGTATTGCGTACGGATGAGAGTTGTTTCAGAGTGGAAGCGATTATTATTTCAGTTCAGGTCGAACTGTGTGTTGGGCCGCAAGAAATTAATATTTCCGTTTTTTGCAGTTGGATACGAAATTAATTTTCGTTTTCCAAAATTAGATGTCGATGTTCGAAATGACATTTCGAATTTCCGAAATTAAATTTTGATTTTGCGAAATCAAATTTCGATGAAAACGAATTATTAAATTCGAGGTCCAGTGAAAAACACTGTGCTCCTGCTACCATGTAGTGGGGTAGTTTATAGTTGAGGTATCTGGATAAAATACGCCCCGCTTACCTGCAAATATCAACGTCTGTTGATTACTGGTAGGCAACCGGGTTTTTTCCCAAATTTGATAACCGCTCTTCACATTCAAATATATACGTATCTTTGAAAGTAGAAGAAGGGTTATCCCGGCTTGGCTTTATCTACGGCGATTACGGCTTGTCCGTTCTCATGGTACATTCGGTCGATCTCTCTCGTTCAATTTATGTTCGACTGCGGTACTGGCGTACTTTGTTCTTTTATATATTTCACACCATGTTTTTCTCATCTCTGTAATAATTCAAGCATTACGTCTTCATTCATACCCGCCTATGAGGACGAACCTATGTACTGCAACTGGCATCTATGTTTATTTTGTTCAATTACAGGTATGTTTCTAATATTTCTATATTTATTATGATGTGGTAATTCTCCTATCCGTGGGTGAAATGGCGGGGCAAAACCTAATTGTAAACACGTGACTTGTTCTTTCGGGGTGGGTTTCCGACAATTCAATTCTATTATCTATGTATTTTTTGGCTTTTATTCCAAATTATCAACGTTCCTGGAGTCACTTTTATCTATCACCCTGGATCAGCTTTCCAGGTGCACGAGGCTCCGTCTTGTAACCTTGTGCTGAACCCTTATTTGTGTCTCTGGGGACATACGAAGTGGGCTTTTGGAGTCGTGTCAGGATGTCGAGGTGGTTCTTGTTGGAGGAGTCATCAAAATGTGTGTAGTCTGCCGGGTGCAACATACGCGGTGCGTTGCTACCCCGGTTGGCATACCACATTTTTTTACACTACTCACACGGACACTTGACGCCTACACGTGTGGATCCTCCAGATTCTCCCCACATCACATTCCTCCACACGCTAGTCATTCCCTTTTGGCGAGACTAGCGTCCCCTCTCACGCACAATAACCACTTTTTTTAAAAATGGCCCCCGAACAGGGACCCTTGAACATCCCGCAATTTTTTGGAATTTAATGATTTTGCATCCCAAATGCCGTTTCGCCACATTAACGTTTAAAAAATTCCACGTGGCAGGCTTCTCAAAACCTAACTTCTCCCGAGGTTAGCAGCCATTTTTTTATGTTTTGTCTTTAAAATTTCTTTTTAATGTAATAATTAAAATGCTAAACTGAAATTTTTTGTCTTTTATTAAAATTTGAAACTTGCAATGTTTCTAAATAATGTCCATTGGCGTCGGCGATACTTGACTGCCCTAACCTGGCGTAAGCTTGTACTCCATGTTAGAAGTGCGCTTGTCCTGTAAAACCTTTGTGGGTGGATATAATCATTTTGGTATCCACGTGTTACTCTTCGCGTGGGGAGTGACCGTGGTAGCGCCCAAGGTTTGCGTACTTTTGTTTTTTTTTATACGAATATGACGAAGTTTGTCCCCTTCCGATTTTCATATTTTATGTATTTTTTTTCTTTATGGTCAAATGGACCTACCCATTTTGAATCTGTCTTTTCGAGATCCGTATTCCCAAAATTTTTAGATACAATCTCTGTTTTTGGAAACCGGTAAACGTTACATTTTTGCTCTCCTTGCGTTTCGCCACCCTAAATTTTATTAAAATTATTGAAATCAGGCCCCACCCTGAACGTGTGTTTTTGAATTTTGTCTCCGTCCCCGCCTTAGTAGCCCACTGCCCTTTTTGAATTAAAGTAACCCTTACCTTGTTACTTAGCTTTGTTTAGTAAAATTAACGTCGTGTCTTTTTGTATCATACGCGTCGTGGTATTTTCGCACTTTTGCCCTTGCCGCATTTCTATCGCTGCGTATATTTTTATCTCTTTTTTAGTGCCGCCAACATAATATTTCTTCTTGTTGTTTGCCTATGCGTGTACTTTGCCTTCTTGTTCCTTAAGAACGTGTTTTTTTTGTTCTATATAGATACTCGGTATCTTTTGCTTTTTTTTATCATCCGCCTTTCTTTGTCGGATTGTTAAGATACCTTCATTTAACGTAATCCAGGTATTCTTTTGAGCTACATCTCGAAATATTCGATTAAGCGCTATTATAGTGCAGGTACAGATTTTACTCTGGGCATTCCCCGGAGCATTTTTCTTCGTTCGATAGGGACCGATAACATTCTTGTCCTTCATACCTGGACACGCGCCGATTTTCTTATCGCCCATTGTCTTATTCTTTAAGATCTAAGATTGCCTCCCTATAGTTATCCTGTTCGAGTCTTTTTATTCATTCCCTCAAGTATTGTAAATTTCAAGTCTACACACACGAACCGGTAGCCTATTTTTGATCTAGCCGTTACTCTCTTTTTTCCTCTCATTCATGAGTGATGGTAAGGAAGGGCTAGCGACGGAGAGGAAGCTAGATTTGGACTACGACCTGCTCGAAATCGACGAACAACTATATGACGTCAACGCTTCATTGTTAGATCTTAAAGAAGGCGAAGAAATTAGACCGGAAGATATAATTAAAGAATACGAAATCCCCGCTAACGTACCCGGTCAGAATTTTACGGTGTGAGCTACACGTGACGCTACTTACGTCGTAACCCCTGAACAAATAGTACGTAAACTAGGAGACCCTATTTCTCCTAAATACAAAAATCTTCCGCCGCTTCTGGGCATTCACGTACCCCAGGTTAATACCCCAGTTGCAGCGGGCACCCAGAACAAGACCAAGGCTGCCAGAAACGTCAATATTAAAACGCTTCCCACCATGAGTACTTCGACTACAGGGGTGATACCACCAAAAAACCCAGTACCCGCCCCCACCCTTGATTCTCTCGACAAGAGGTTACGTTTACTATCTCATAATGTCGAAGGAATTCCAAAACGCCTGGATGATCAAGAAAAATTTTCAAATAAGCTCGAAGAAACCCTCAGCGAAATGAATACTAAATTTGAAAGTCTAGTAATGTCGGTTGAAAGACTCAACAAAAAATTTGAAACGTCTCTAAAAACAAAAGGATACGAAAGTGCTTTCAAAGATGTCGCCCAAAATCTGGAAAAAACAAACTCTAATTCCACGATACTTGCCAATATGGTAGAGAAAATTTCTGAGGAACTCCTTAAAAATAAAACGAAAACACAATCATTATTAATAAAACAAGAAGCCGAAAATCAAATAAATGCTCGACTCCACAATATGGATTGCAAATTCAATAATATGGAAGACACTCTCAAGGCCATTTTAGAAAACCTCTCACCTCTCATCAACGACGGTTCATCGCCCCAGGACCAAAATAAACAGATAGTACCCCTGGTTAGCCATGAGGATTCCATAAAATCTGTCGTCTTGCGAACAGCTAACAATTTATCGAAAACAAACACCAAAACCCCTAGAAGGTCCTCAGTACGTTTTAACCTGGAAAAGAACCAATCTAACCCTCAGGATATCTATTCCAGCACTCGCCTCGATCGGGACACGGATGAGAACCAAAATAATGATGATACTCCCAATACAACGGAACCCTCCGACTCTGACCCTGAACCACCCAGAAAACCAACTAGTAACAAACGCCCACAGTTGCGGCAATTGTACTTTAACGACTCCGTAACATCAGGCAAAAATAAAGCCCTACAGCGCTTACAAGAAAAAGCCTTCCAAGTCAACCCATATCAAGGCCCCGAGGATGATTCCCGCACACCGCTACAATTCCTTCGAGAATTTCGCAATCACATGGTCGACGAACAACAAGACGACTATGCGTCCGGCAAACTTTTCTTCAATCTAATTCACAAATCGGTATGGTGCAGTACTTGGTACGACGAGCTAAAAAAGAACATGGGCTTTGAACAAATGGAAGAAGCCTTCCTAGATAATGAATGGACAAATGAAATTCAAAAAAGATTTTATACCCATTTCAAAAACTCGACGAGAGCGAACTCCAAATTCACAAGCTTCCTACCTTACTTCAACTACTGGCGAGAATGACTTGCAGGAGTCCACATGGGCAACAAATACATCATTGATCATTTCAGGAAACAAATGCCTCTGAAGCATCAAGACAAAATTGATCCCGAGAAGATAAAAACCCTCAAAGATTTCGCCAAGGTACTTGACGGTATAAGAAAACAAGACCTGGTATGGTCATCCAAATCCAGCTGTAACACCTTGGAAAAAAGAATAGAGTCGGTCAAGAAACTCAAAGACAAAAACAAATCCTCGTTCCAAAGACTACCCTACACATATGTGCCTAGCGACAAAACGACCACCAAATCAGAGAACAATCCTCCAAAACCATTCTATAAACCTACCCCTAAGGTCAATAACACCAAAACCAATTACAAGCATGAAGAGAAGTTCCAAGAAGATAAAGAGACAGAACAGTTGGATAATGTCCAGGAAAACTAACTACTCCGTCTCCCTATGGCAAAGACGAGACCGAGATCCCACCAAATTTGCCACAAAGTTTACTAAAAATTGAAAGTAAAAATCCTGTAACGACCACAGAGGTAGATAAACCAAAAATGAAACCTAAGGAATTCATACACGACTACAAGCCTATCTTTTTCACGTACCAAGACTTTATTGTACTTGGTGACAAAATTGGGGTACAATTCCTGAAGAACAACTCAGATAAAACAAACATATCAAAGTGCTCCCTTATGAATGACACCATCTGCAAGAAGGGAAACGAGCTGGACTTCATATATGACAACATTAATCAGTTACCTAGGAATGCTACCAAGATCCTTTCAATCCTATGCTTCGAAGAACACCTGCTCGCTAACTTTCATAAAGAAAAATTCCTCCGCACATACGATAAAATCATCCAAAGGTTGAAAGAAAGAGGAATACAAAAATTGATCATCTCGAAAATCATTCCCAAAAAATCAAACGCCGAGAACAAGGCTTACTGACAAGACCTAGATCTTCCAAATTCAAGACTCCATAAGCTGTGTCAAGCCAGAAACATCGATTACGTTAACCTGGATCATGTAATTCTAGAAGTCTGGAAAGAAAAAGCATACAATAACGGGGAATATTATTATTCAAAAGACGGATCGAGGCGCTTCAAACTTAAAGAGACCCTCTATAAAAATGAAACAACCCTCACTTCGGAAGCCTATAAATTAATGGACGCCAAAATATCATGGATCATCGAAGGCAGGAAAGTCGACTCAAACCAGGTCAAAAAAATCGAACTGGAAAAAACAACGAAGATTGAAATAACCATCCCAAAAAACCTACAGGCGATGCCGATTATTTCGAACTTAAAATCCACAGAAGGTTACTCTATGGTTAATCAATTTGACGTGGAAGAAGCCAAAGAAGAACTCGTCACTGTACAATTACCCGATTTCATCAACGCGACCTATATCTTAATCCAACTCTGGGGATTCGCTCTCCCAGCCCTGCTCGACAACGGCAGTCCTTACAACTTCATAAATAAGGACATATGCGACCTGGTACAAAAAGGAGCCGATCCGAAAGAAATTAATGAAGCAGCGTGTAAAAATATTTTCGTCAGAGGCGTGACTAGCAAAAAACATTCACGGGTCATAAAAAACGTTTATTGTCATGTCAATTTCCTCGACAAAGGTTTGGACAAAATTCCAGTATGGTTGATAATGAGAGTCGTCGAAAAATTCAACACCCCAATCATCATCGGCCGGGAATTTCTATTCCTATACCACGCCAAAGTTGGTTTCGGCTTTAGGCAAGGCCTAAGATTCCTGATACCAGTGAAACAAGACAAACCAGAAGACAAAATCACGAGACAAAAGAAAAAAGTACCGACATATAATTATAAACAGATCAGAGAACTAGCAACAAAAGGAACTCTAAAAGACCCCTTAAACCTGCTCAAAGAATGCATGATATCAAACATTCAGACCTCCGAAAATATTGACATCTCTAAATTAGAGGAAAGCACGGACAACGAACCGAGTGAAAATGACCACATTACGGACAGCAACTTCGTACAAACAATGACGATCTGGCCCTCATCACCCACCCTAATACAAAACCACCAACCCACCGTAGCCGAGATAAAAATCAATCCACCCGAAATAAAAATTATGTCTCCAAGAATCAAAAAAATTATTGAAGATTTCCCAGATGTCTATGGCGGCAAGCTGGGTAAATGCAAGGTGTACAAACACCACCTAGACGTGAAAGAAACCTACACACCCTACATGTGTAAGAACTACCCACTTTCACTAAAAAAAAGAAAAGAAATAGAAGACACAATCAAGAGATGGAAAGAAGACGGAGTTATACGCCCATCGAACTCACCATACTGTTTTCCCATTATAGCCGCCCCAAAGCCCGATGGCTCATATCGACCAGTTGGAGATTTCAGAATGCTCAACAAGTACATGAACATGCAAGGCGACATTGTACCACACGTCGAACACTTTAGAGCCCTCTTCGCCGGGGCGAAAATATTTAGTAAAATGGATGCCATGGAATCGTTCATGCAAATTGAACTAGATCAAGAATCCAAGAAATATACGGCCTTCGTATTCGACGGAGAATCACTTGAATGGAACCGGGTACCTTTTGGAACCCGGGATTCAATATCAGCACTACTCAAAGCAGTTAGAATAACCCTCAAAGGCTGCGAAGACTTCGCAGCGGCATATTGCGACGACTTCATTATCTTCTCAAAAAACGAAGATGAACACGAAAAACACCTACGAATTGTGAGCCAAAAACTCCTAGACGCAGGCTTCACCATTAAACTCAAAAAATGCGAGTTTGAAAGAAAAGAAGTGAACTTCCTAGGATTTGTAATCAGCGGACAAGGCATTAAACCTTCACCCGAAAGAACGGAATGCATTCATCACTTCCCGACACTCAGATGCAAACGAGATGTCCAAGCCTTCCTTGGTATGATAAATTATTTTAGAACACATATCCCAAATTGCGCCGATATAGGAGAACCACTGTATCGACTATGTGGAAATATACCATTTGTATGGGGACTAGAACAAATTAAATCGTTCGAAAAATTGAAGGAAGAATGTAGCAGGCTATTAATCGAAGCACACCCCAGATTTGACAGACCATTTTACGTAGTAACCGACGCCTCAGGATATGGTCTAGGATGTTTCGTATATCAATTCGACAATGACCAAGACAAAAAGGACCCCAGGATCGTTTACATGGTCAGCAGACTACTAAAACCCACAGAACTACACTACTTTACATTTGAAAGAGAACTACTCGCCATGGTTTACACATTAAAAAAATGCGCATACTTCCTTTACGGTTTTGAAATTATACTTTACACAGACCATCAGGCATTATTTATGCTGAAAAAAGACAAATTTAACGCACCAGATAGAATCATAAGATGGCTCATCGCACTAGAAGAATTCAAAATCCTAGCGATAAACCATATCCCTGGTGTCAAAAATGAAATGGCCGATGCGTTATCGTGATACCATAAAGAAATAATAATTAGGCACCCCACGTACTTTGTACCTCTATCATCAATACCAGCACCCAACCTAAATTGCGCGCGGATAGAAAAAGAAAACTACCTAAACTCCAGAAACTTTAACAAATGGCTAAACAAAATACCAGAAACGCAATCAAACGATCCCAAAATCGAAATGACATTCCTCACCAACCATAATAGAAGAGTAATCCTAGAAAAGGGAACATACAAACTTCTAGGAAGAGACGGAAAATACAGAATTTACCTGCCACAAAGTATGCGGCATGATATAATAAAATACTACCATCATGACGCAGTCCACCCCGGTATCAATAAAACAACAACGATAATCCATAGATTCTTCGACTGGCCAGGGTGCAAAAATGACGTCATCGACTTCATTCAAAGCTGTAGAACCTGTCTTACGTGCAAGGGACGAAAATATATGCCATATGGTGAAATGAAGAACGTCGTCGTGGAAAACAAAAACGACATACTCGCCATAGATTACTTCGGACCCCTACCCAAAAGTAGAGGCGGAGTAGAAAAAATCCTAGTCGTACTAGATATTTTTACGAAATTCGTTAAGTTATACCCTGTTAAAAAAGCAACACCCGAAATATCCAAAAAATGGCTAACGAAACACATAGACAAATTTGGAAAACCCAAGGTAATTCTATCATATAATGGCACCCAGTTCATGACCGAAAAATCGACAAAACACTGGGAAAACCTGGGGATAAAAACACGCTTCACATCCATATACCGACCAGCAAGCAACCCATGGGAAAGGGTAATGCAGTCGATCTCAGAAGGAATACGGATGAATGTTCACGATAAAAATCATGGTAAATGGGCTAACCTAATACCTGAAATTGAAAAGAAAATTAAAGTTGCTGAACATATTGTCACAGGCGTCCCACCAATTACCCTACAATCAAAACTGCGTCCCTCAATTAAAGGAAGCAACAACCTCGAAAAAATTAACGAAGACGACTATAACAACATACTGCAGCAAGTTAGAGAAAGAGTCGTTAAAAAGCTTAAACAACGACAAGAATACCTCAAGAAAAATCATAAACATCCAATTCATCTAAAACCCGGAGAAATAGTCTTCGTCAAAACACATCCGTTATCAAACAAAGACAAAAATTTCTCGAAAAAATTTGCAAATCTATTCAAAGGAACTTATATTGTCATTCGAGAAGAAGGAAAAAACGCATATCTCCTCGAATCTCTCAAAACCGGACAATATGAAACTCATCATTTAAACAACCTTAAATATTAATACAAAATCTAGGTGATCATCAGGCAAATTTAGTAACCCGACAATCAACCAACAATTTATATCTTTCGACCATTTTCTATTTTATTGTACATAATATAAATCAAATAAATATAAGACAGTAAGAGGCACGGCACGAAAGAATAAGATCCATATTCAAGGACAACAGCCCATTCAAGACCGTAGATATATATATATATAAAAAACAAATATTTTAAAACAACGAATAAATACCAAGAACTACATTGTGCACGATACACAATGTAAACCTGGCAACAACGCATCACTGCAAATACGCCGCACAGAAGAACATACAAAAAACCCAATCATCACTAAAAAATACGATTGAGAACATAAAGACACGCCCATCAACCTGATGCAAACTATCACCCGTTCCCTCTATCCTTCCTCACTACTGGCCCGTGCCATGTATGCGCCTACAAAAAAAAAAAAAAAAAAAAAAAAAAAACCAACATTGTTGCACCGGTTTGTAAGTAGCTACTGGAAATACGACACAATAATAGCACTAAGTCGCAATCCTTAACCTTGCTACCCTTATTCGCGAACTCATTTGCCAATACACTTGTGATACACCACGCGCCCGATCTAGTCGTAATTAAAAGTCGCGATCATATAAGTGCTTTACGTAATTTTAATGTTTCCGGATTTATTTTTCTATTTTCATACCTGGTTATCGTTGTTTTACATTTTTATTTTTTATATTTCTTTATTATTGTGTAATTATAATAATTTTTACAAACCTTCTCGAATCGTACCCGGAACCGATACCGGCAATTTTCATTGTGGACGTACCATCAACAATTATCAACCATGTAAGTAATTACGAAATAATAACACGCTCCTTCTATAGTGGATATCAACCACAGTGAATTATTGTATAGCTTTTTTCTATAATTTATATCATATACATCTCGCCACGTTCTAAATTTTTTCACACGATACCCTTCATCCCCTCATATATAAAATTTTTTTTTCCTCTCTCGTGTCTCAATCCCACATACTCCATCTTTATATTTTTTCTCTCCTTCGTAATCATCCCGCGACATTAGTGCTATTTTTTTTTATTAATAAAATAACAATATTAGGAACCTGCAAATGGCCGAAGATTTCGAACTACTACACAACCTCGCAGTGAACACAAAAAAAATCACGAACCTAGTCAACAGCCGAGCCAACGCAAATTCACTCCTTGACGCGGATAACAAAGACCTAATTAAAGCCAAGGTGCTCCTCAAAAACTTGCGGCCAATGTTCTACCAGCAGGCAATTACTCTACTAATCGCAGAAAGTAACCTAGCAAGTGCTGTAGATAAACTACTTAAAATTACACTGTCAACCGTCAAAACACCGCCACCCGGATTCGAAGGTAATAAAAGCGCCACGATTAATAAACCTGCATGTTCCGAAATTAAAAATACCCCACCTACCAAGTTGTCATATACCCCAACCTTGGTAGAAAAATTATATTTAGTCACCCAACCGATACCCGCTAAAATACCCTCTAAAAGTGTTATTAAAATCCCGGAACAAAATAATGACCCGATTAAAAATAAAATTAATAAAGAACTTATACGAGAGGACAACCCAGGAATTGGTACCGAAAATTCGCCATCGGAAGCAATTTCGCAAAAACGCAAGGCGTCTACCCCAAAAAAATGGGTAACAAAAGTACCGCACATAGTATCCGAACCTACGATTAACACCGCAAATAGCACAGTCTCAACCCAAGGGGGGTTGAGAAATGCCGATCCAGGTTGATTCGATCAAACCAACAAAACAAATCCCAAATATATTTGTGGTGATAATCAACAAACTTCCGATAGCGAAATTCGTCACGACTTCCTGGGCAAAAAACTCCTAGTCCTATTAAAAAAATGCTCAATTAGTCCCCCCAAAGCTAAACATACCACTAAGATCAAACATCGTCATACAGAATTACCCAAACCTACAAAACCAGAAGAAGCTACTCCGGGTCAACTCGAAAAAGACATTAAAAAACCCGACCCCAAGTCAAAAGCGAACATGATGGCCCAAAACACGCCGAGCGCCATACCTACCCCAAAGCTCCCGGAAGTGAAACTCGTCGAAGATGGAGAAATTGCTGGAAGCTCGAAAAGCGCAAAACAACAACAGCCAACAACGCCAGTCGTCGAGAGCGCTAAGCCAGGTCCATCGACACCGGACCCCATAATTAAAAGAAAAACTATTCAGCAAAAGGTCGACGACATCGCCGCCAAACATTTAGAGGAAGAAAAACTTAAAAAACAGTCTACACCCGCCACAACACCGGAGAAACCAGAGTCACCAAAACGTTTCTGCATTCCTGGTTTCCGAATCCCAAAATGTCAACCTGGTAGAGATGCCCCTGTTGTCCCGGCACTGGCAACTTTCCAAGAGATCAAACCACCGACGCCGATATCAACAGAACCGAGACCCGGCTCACTAACCAGCCAGGTACGTCCGAGTGGGAACAGATTCGTCCGTTCGCACTTGGAGGTATGGTTGGATAGGAGCCGGCAATTGGTTACGGCATCTCACAACGAAATGTCGAGCCAGGAGGAGGTTGTAGCGCCGAAGGAGTCGGGTATAACAGGCGGAGAGAGGGGCCAAATTGTAGATTTCGAATTGGCCCTCCCTCCCCCCTACCACCTACTACAAGGCGCTCCCCCCGAATGGCCGATCACTTTCTTTGCGGGCGTGGAGGATGTCTACGATACCAGAGTCTTCCTTGATCGGCACCTGGTAACATCAATCTGTGGCACGGGCCTCGTCCCACATTCTGCAAAGTCGACCAAGTTGGCGGGCAGAATGCGAAATGTAAATCTACCGTGGAGAGGCAGTGGACAACTGCCTTACTACTTCAATGAAACTGTCACTCTCAAGGTACGTACCTGGGAGCAGACGTTTGAGATACAGTTTGGTTTAGTCCACTGTCTTGGTAACGGGGTGATTTTAGGACGCAATTTCTGCCACGCCAATGAGGTGCGGATTTGTATGGACGCGGCAAATTGGAACGCGCCCGGACTGGTGATAATCAACAGTGAGGCCGTTGAGTGTTTCAACGCTCAACGGGCCTACCAGGACAGGGAGGCCCGCGGTATGATGTAGACATCCGCCCCCGCAGAAGAGAGCTAAAAAACCGGGTCCCGATATTGACAATTATCCCGATAACGACTTTCCTACTAGCCATAACCCTCCTGTATATAGTCTCTTTCCATACAAACCTTCTCTTATCCCAAAAACGTTTCGTAAAAAAAAAAAAAAAAAAATTTTTGTTATTAACCTACCTTTGTATTAACCAACTGCGAAACAGATCCATTCGCAGAGGGTAGTAATTTTTGTTCCTTCTTAATCGATGTAATCTTATTATTTTAATTTCTTTCTCCTTTTGGTAACCCCAATACGGGGCAGATATACCGTACATTTTTGTTTTTTTTTTCCTTTTTTCGTCAATCTCGACTATCTGGTCAAAGTTTTTTTTCTTTCTTTTCAATGCAACCTGGTATACTTCACGTACTATATCATAATTGTTATCGTATTTTTAGTTTTTTTATTAATTCGTACCAGGTTTCCTCTTAACATTTTATATTTTCTTTCTCTTCGCTTGTTCCCAGTTTTTCTCATTTTTGCTCAATTTTTTTTTCGGTGTTCATTTTTTTTTAGAACACTAAATTATACTTTCATTATTATGACGATAGTCCTTCCTTTTTCTCTCATTATAATGTTAATTTTTTTGTTTATTTTTCTATTAAATTCTTGACATTTTTTTTATCTGGACTTATCATGAATTTTTTTTTACCTTTTTCATTACCACAGTCACGGACCACAGTAAGTATAACATACAAACACTTCAATTTTTTAATTACATACACATTTCTTTCGATCCTTGTCCCCCTGCTAAAAATTTCAACTTACAGATCAGTCGACCAATGCCAGTACCCGAAGTCCGCCAATCATCTGTAAGCCAGCATACCGTGGTCGAACAACCTAAAAACTCGGCTACCTACTTGCAACGGTAATGATTCCAGATTTTCTAAATTTTCGTGTATCTTTCTCAAAATTACGTATCATATCCGATACCCCTTTCCACTATCCCATTTTCACCACATTTCCCCAAAATCTCAATCTCGACTTACACTCCCGATCTTGACTCTGTCTTTCCCGATTATGTCCTGGAAATGTGGGGAGATGGGGGGGATCTGAGGTATCTGGATAAAATACGCCCCGCTTACCTGCAAATATCAACGTCTGTTGATTACTCGTAGGCAACCGGGTTTTAACAGATAAACTTAGATTTTAGCAAGGGGGCACTGCCTCTTTGACCCCCTCTGACTGCAATCCTGCAGGAGGTTACTTTATAAGTAGATAGGTAATACGTATTTGTGATTCCAAACAACACAATACATGTAACCAAAAAGTTGTTCTCAATTCTGAATTCTCTTTACAATATTAAACTCAAAAAGCGATATTTAACACTTATTAAATTATGATTTCATACCAAATTATATGTGTTACGGATATGTACAATGGTTCAATTCCAAATTATCATATAGCTACATGCGAGAGGGTTAAATAGATTATGATACAGCTGTACTGTCAGGGTAATTGGGTAAAGGGGAGGAGAGAACTTGAAATTATGATTCAGTCCATTTCTTCAAATTGGTCGGTTTTTTCTGCAACAAATCGCTTGTTGTCCATGAAAATGGAGAAAAAATGTTTAAAAAGCTCATAAACAACACACTGTCCCAAATTTAGCAGAGAAGATTTGGGCTCCCTTCTCTTTTATGATGATGTAATATATACCCATGTAAGTATATAGTTATAAGTATGATATGACGAACACAATCTTGTCATAGATTTTCACTTTCGTGATAATATTTTTTGTTTGATAAGTAATTCAAGCATAACGTTACTTATCGGTAGCTTTATCACCAGTAGGTATAGTTATAGTGTTTCCTGGTTCCTATCAACTTCTATCCCCACTTTTTGCCTGGTCGTTGTACAGTTGTATCTGCGAGATGCAACGAATGAGTCATTCGAGTTCAACAAAAGATCGTTCACTTTAGCCTAAAAAAGAAGAAAATAACAAGGCAATTCATGTAATTCGAGAATGAACGAGTGGGAGTGGCAAGGAGAAGAGAGAAGAGGAGAGAAATGCCAAATGCGGATTATTTTTCAAACGTGTAAAACGAATTATTTCATGTCCATTTAATTACTACGTTCGTTGTGTTGTCATTTTTTTTTTTCATCTTCTTACACTTTCAAAAGAAGATCACTGTACACGAATGGAAAGAAAAACGATTTTTATTTCACCGTCTTCTTCTTTGTTCGAGGAAAAAAAAAAAAGAAATGCTTCGAATGCCTTAGTATTTGTCACGTGCATGAACGGTTCACGTTGAGATGGTCGGACATAGAACAGAATGTAAATTTGATTATCAATTTTAACGGTATGAATACACATTTTATTGTTTTCCACCACCAAAAATGCTTCTAAATCAGTACCATTTAGTCGATTGCAAACAATCAGACATTGAGCCTGACAAGGATTAAATATAGTATAGAGCTGAAAGGATTCAATGCTCATCGACTTTCTACATTGCAAATGAAAGTATACCAATTCTTCTCGAGCATGTGCTACGATTTTTTTTACACTGTCTTCAGAAAATCTACTTATTACGCTTATAGTGCGGTATTAGCCCCCAGGGTTGGAGGTAAGTAAGTTTTTCGTTTCATCATCTCAAGAAAATTTTGGCACCAATAACTCAAATTTATATATATATGTATAAAGAACAATTTTCTTTTTCAAATAGCTACAATTTCGTATGTTACTCTCGTTCATTCATGAATTCGTAATGTTTATTTTTGTTTGACCCATATAAAGATATCGACACTATTCGACTATCTCATATTTACTGTTCCGATATTATTATCTTTAAGTTACGTCATTTCATGTATTATCGACTCGACCATCCTTTGTTAAATGACATCATTTTTGACCATACTCAACTTGACTATTTTCCTTTTGTAACGAACGTCGATTTCATTTATCGAATTCATTCACAGATTCATTCGCCCGTTAATCGCCGTTTCATAAAGACAGATAAAACCTAGTCGTATCTTCGTTCGTTTCTTTGTGTATAATAATCTTGAATTTTCTAATTTCACTACCGTTTTTAATCCTGTCAATAAACTCTGCTTTTGATTACGAGTTCATGAAACTTTATTTACATGCAAATTAGATCGAGTGAAATACCCGGAAATGAACTTACAAATTAGAAAATTCTTCTTAAAATCCAAAATATTTCTTTTTCCGCGATGGCTTTGACAAAAATTCAATTATTAATAATGGCCGAGGGTACCGATAAAACAACAACAGTGAATATAAAAAAATACGACTGTTTGGAGATGGAATATGGTTTGCCTTTCCTGAAGAACTACAAAAGGTCACACTCCATAAGGAGCTTATGGCCTTGGGTTCTCCAAAAAGTGCTGCGTCGGTCCTACGTTCAAGAGGACAATACAGAACAATTAATGTTTCCATTCCTCCTGATGTGGCCAAACTGTACCTCGACAGCGACGAGAATTTCGTGTTTAAAGATTACTTGCTGCCAGAATTTTCACTCTCCGACCAAGCTAAATTGAAAGAGGATGCCGACCAATCCATAACTACCTCAAAGAAAGACAAGGATGAGTCAGTAACCAGCATCATGAAGCACTTCCTCATAGAAAAATTTTCCCCAAAGAACAAAAACGTGATTGCCTGGTGCGACGCCTTTGAGAGAGAGTCACAGCGGTTCAAGTTGGATGGCCAGAAACAGATTGAGGTCTTCAAGAGCTGCCTGGAAACATCGATAGCAGACTGGTTCACCATCAATCAAAGAAACTAGGGCTAAACACTGCATGGTCCGACTGGAGAGCAGATTTAATAGCCAGGTTCGCTGACTCTTCCTGGAAGCCAATACGGTACGCCTACAACTATAGGTACATGAGTGGTTCGTATATAGAATTTGTTGTTAAAAAAGAAAAACTTTTGTTAGAATTAGACAGGAATTTACCTGACCTTGTGATATTAGATTTAATTATTTTGGGACTTCCTGTCCACATCCAAAATTCTTTAAAAAAAAATGTTGTCACGTCTCTTCGTATTCTGCATGATAAATTAAAAAAATTCAAGACGGAAGACAAAAATAATGACCAAAATAATAAAAATATAACTTTCTCAAATAAAAATAAAACTTCTAATATTAATAATTTTGAAATGACAAGTAAAAAAAATAATAATAAAAACCAATACGAGAGAAAATCAGGCAGTGCAGAAAAGAAACCTTGCACGAATTATGAAAAAAGAGGCTTTTCTGAAAGGTACCACCCAGAGGCTCTTTGTTGGTTCAAAGATAAGCCAAATAATAAAAAAAACAATTAATAAATTAGAAATTGAAAACTCCGTATCCGATGATGAAACAAAAAACTAAATCACCGCAGATTAAAATAAATTTATGCCTTAACGATAGCATTTTTTGTAAAGGAATTTATGATTCAGGTTCGAATATTTCTTTAATCAATAGAAACCTGATCAATTCCATGAAAGTTAAGGCTTTTAAATTCGTTAATAAATCTTTTCGTATGATCAGCGGATATGGGAAAGTTTTAGGAATAGCCAAAATAAAGTTAAAAATTTTTTCACAAAATAAAGAAGTTTATGTTTTCGTTCTTGACAAAAAGGAATTTAATTACGATTTTTTAATAGGTTTAGACCTAATTTGGGAATTTAGCCTTTGCCAAGACGAAAACTTAAAAATTTTTCAGAAACAAAAAGAGAATACGAAAATTTTTTCTGAGAAAAATAATAATTTAGAAAATTGTAACGTAAAAATTTCCAAGACAAAGTTAAATCTAGAACATTTAGATGATGAAAAGAAAAAGAAATTAAGAAAGGTCATTCAAGATTATGATTATGTTTTTGCAAAGAGTAAATACGACGTTGGTAAAGTACGGACTATTGCGCTGTAATTAAGCTAACCGAACATAAATATGTCTCTCGCAAACCATATCAATGTAACATAATCGACCAAAAAGAGATAGAGAGCCAAATTTCAAAGCTCCTTGCAGCTGATATAATTGAGGAGTCGACCTCACCCTTCGCTGCTCCTGTGACTTTGGCTTATAAAAAAAACGCCGAAGGTGTGAAAGTAAAAAATAGAATGTGCGTCGACTACTCAGCTTTAAATAAGATAATTGTTCCCAAGAGTCAACCATTTCCCCATATTGAGGATCTAATTGTGAAAGCTAGAGATTGTAAATGGCTCTCAGTTCTTGATATTAATAGTGCCTTTTGGTCCATACCCATAAGGAAGAGAGATAGATACAAGACAGCATTCGTAACACAGACTGGACATTACAATTGGAAAAACATGCCTTTTGGATTAAAGACTAGCCCTGCAATTTTTCAAAGAATATTAAGAAATATATTAAAAAGAAAAGACCTAGATGATTTTTGCGTAAATTATATAGATGATATTTTAATTTTTTCAAAAACATTTGAGGAACACATAGAACAATTAAAAAAACTTTTTACATCTATTTATGAAGAAGGGTTCAGACTTAATCTGACCAAATGTGACCTCGCACACAACAAAGTAAAATATCTAGGTCATTATATTCAAAACAATGTGATTCACCCTATTTTCGATAATGTGTTACCAGTTTGGAACTTCCCAACCCCAAAAAATCAAAAAAATGTAAGACAATTCCTCGGTAAAGTAAATTTTTATCGTTCTTACATGCCAAATTCATCAATAATTTTAGCCCCCTTACACAATTTATTAAAGAAAAACACACCTTTCATATGGAACGATAAATGCGAGGAAAGTTTCAAAAAAATTAAAAATTTATTATGTTCCGTACTGTGCCTTGCAATATTTAATCCAAATAGGGAAACAATTGTACAAACCGATGCCAGTCTGGTAGGAATAGGTGCAATTTTGAAACAGAAACAGGATGACGGCTCTTTCAAACCAACTGCTTTCTTTTCTAAAAAACTCAACGAGGCCCAGAAAAGGAAAAAAGCAGTTTTTTTAAAATGTTTGGCCATAAAAGAAGCCCTAATGTATTGGAGACACAGATTATTGGGACTGAAGTTCAAAGTTTATTCTGACCATAAACCTTTAGAAAATTTAAAAATTAACACAAAATTTGACGATGAACTTAGAGAATTAATGCTTCAGTTATCCCAATTCAATTTCGAAATAGAATATGTGCCGGGAGAAACAAATAATGAAGCGGATTGTTTGTCTCGCAATCCTGTTCTGAATCATTTTGAGGCCTCTTCCGAACTCAGAGTCGTCAATTTTATTGAAATAAAAGAAATAATAGAAGATCAAAAAACGGCACTTAATGATTTTAAAAAACTGAGAAATGATAATGTAATAATTAAAAATAACGTAATGTTCTCAAAACATAAGAAAGCAAAAGAAAAAATTATAATTTTGGACAATTTTGCCAAAGAAATAATAAGAAAAACCCACTTACAATATGGACACATAGGGTCCAATCAAATACGACTAACTTTATTTCCCCTCTTTTATAACGAAAATTTTAATAAATTAATAACAAATTTCTGTCAAAATTACACTGTCTGTATCAAGAACAAAAGCCAAATACCTATGAAATTTGGACATCTTTCTCACCTTGGACCAGCCAAGGAACCTTTCGAATATATGTCCATAGACACAATAGGAGGTTTTGCTAAAAATAATTCAGAAGAAAGATATTGCCATTTATTAGTCGATCACTTTACTCGTTTTGCCTTTACATTGATCTCCAAAACTCAAAATTCTAAAGATTTTATAACTTTACTAGAAATAGCCCTCAAAAGAGGAAACAAAATCTCAATTCTACTAGCCGATCAATATGGAGGTCTGAACTCTAAAGAATTTAAAGATTTTATCAAGCAAAATAATATTAATTTGATATTTACGGCAGTAGATTGTCCTTCTTCCAATGGACTTAATGAGAGACTTAATGAGACCTTAGTTAACAGGCTGAGATGTAAAGTAAACGAGAATATCGAAAATAAAAAGAAATCTTGGTCCCCTTTATTAAAGGAATGCGTAGAAGAATATAACAATACCATACACTCTGTCACTAAATACCCTCTGAATTACTTAATCAACAATGTAAAACTTAAAGTAATTTCAAAATTCGGAGATAACGTAACTGATTTGGCGAAAGACAGAGAAATCGCATTCAATAATTCATGTAAAAACCACAATATGAACAAGAAAAGATTTGACAGAAATAAAGTAAAAAGTAATTTCAAAGTAGGGGACCTAGTATTCGTTTTACATGGAAATCCTCTAAATAAAAATAAATTGGACAAAATCAGAACTGGACCTTATAGAATCGTAAAACAAATCTCTAGCTCAATTTTTCAGGTTGACTCCGGCTATCAGAAGCAAGAATCGAATTTCTATCATGTTTCGAAGCTGTATCCGTGTGTTATTTGTTAATGTCTTTTGTTTACTGGGTGTGGGGATGTAAAAAGAACAATCTTCTTTTTCAAATAGCTACAATTTTGTATGTTACTCTCGTTCATTCATGAATTCGTAATGTTTATTTTCGTTTGACCCATATAAAGAAATCGACACTATTCGACTATCTCATATTTACCGTTCCGATATTATTATCTTTAAGTTACGTCATTTCATGTATTATCGACTTGACCATCCTTTGTTAAATGACATCATTTTTGACCATACTCAACTTGACTATTTTCCTTTTGTAACGAACGTCGATTTCATTTATCGAATTCATTCACAGATTCATTCGCCCGTTAATCGCCGTTTTATAAAGACATATAAAACCTAGTCGTATCTTCGTTCGTTTCTTTGTGTATAATAATCTTGAATTTTCTAATTTCACTACCATTTTTAATCGTGTCAATAAACTCTGCTTTTGATTACGAGTTCACGAAACTTTATTTATGTGCAAATTAGATCGAGTGGAATACCCAGAAACAAACTTACATATATATATATATATATATATAGATAAATAGATAAACAGATATAAGTCAACCTGGTACAAGTCGTAATTTTTGTTCGATAATCACGAAATTTGGTGCGAACATTTTTACTGAGCTAGGGATCAGATCTATTGATTTTGGTGCGAATAGGCCGGATGGTACACGGTACTGCTATTTTTGTTTTTATATTGGTCATAAATTGAGGAATTTTGGAGCCATATGTACGAAATTTGAAAGAAATATTCATTATTTTTATTGTAGTTTGCTACCAATTTTGGTGCGGATCAACCAGACGGTACTTCCGGTAAAGTTTTTTTTCCCTTTTTTCTAATTTACATAAACTTTTTTTTTTACAAAAATTAACCACATGTTCATGTTTTCTTTTTTTTTTTTTTTTTTTATTTAATAACTTTATTATATTTTATTGGTTTTATTTGAAATTATATGATGATGTACCATACTTTATCATCTTAATTTATTTTTCATTTTTTCAAGAAAAAATGGTTTTAAATTTCGCATTGTCTAATAATTTGTCACCAGCAAAAAATTTCATACAATAATAACATACCATTAACGCATATAAGTATACATACAGACAATTAATGTGACCATCAAAATTCAAAATTCTTTCTCTCGAAACCTGCTTTTTCTAGCCAGGCTTGCTGGGCTAGAGTTCTTTTCTTTTTTTTCACTCTCTTTCTCCACCACAACGGATTATTTTACATAGTAACATAGTAAGTATAGGATTATACTGATACGAACGAAATTTGCTTCTATATCGACCATTTTTTAATGACCGTATTTTTATGGGTAAGTTTCAAACTTGCAACCAAAAAAACCAGTTACTAGAGCACTAGTCTCAGCATAAATTATTTGTAGGGAAGACCTATGAGCCATAGGGCGGTTAATGTATTTTTCTCCCTAGTTCCTCAACTAATTGAGTCAGGACCAATTTGTTTTCAACTTGTAGTATGAACCCTTGCCCAAAAATTTCACATGCAAACTTTTCCTAATTCCTTCCCAATTATTCGTAAAACAAATTTTTGATAAGCCATATTTTTTTCTCATGGTACACCCTGTAATACCATGGGATACACATTTTTGTACCATGGGACATTGATAAAATTATTCAAAAATTAAGAAAAATGTTTGTTTAAAGAACTATCTAACTATGGGAATAATTAAATTGCTTCAACAAAATTCAACATTAGTCAAAGCAAAAATAATTTGTTTTTGCTTTTAGTCAATTCATCATCATTTTGTTGAAAATAAAATTGTAATATACCGCATGAACTTAAAAACCACTCTTTCATTTCTAATTTTTAAAATTTTTGTATCAAAATTAGGTTTTTTTTTGCTATTTTTACACCGTATTCATGTATAGCAGGTAAAAATTTCAAATTTTTTTCTTCGTATATATGAAAAATAATGTCAAATTTTTTCTTGGGATATTAACGGGAAAATTCACTATTATCGTTATTGTGGGAACCGCCATACCTTGCTTAATACAAAATACATTCGCCAGTTATACTCAGCGGTGAGATGGCCATGCAGTTAAGTTCACTGCTTTTAGCTGGCAAATATGTAGGTCCCAGGTTTGATTCCCTGAACTGACAAAACCTATATCTGGTAATCATCAACATATGCTGGACATGCACACACCCTTGTGGTACATGGTGGAACTCACAACTCTCCTTCCTAACTTGAGTTGTCAATATATGGCACCTTATATAGTGGAAATAGAACCCATATAGATAGTATAAGCCTATGTGTATAGGTATAAGAGGGGTTTCTGGCTCCACCCAACCTACCACAGCATCTAATGTTGTTCAACTCGTGTTGAGTCTCTCTAGCGGGGACCTTACTTAATACAAAATACATTTGCCAGTTATAGTCGGCAGTGAGATAGCCATACAAATAAGTTCACGGCTTTTAGCTGGCAAATATGTAGGTCCCAGGTTTGATTACCTGAACCAACAAAACCTACAGTTATCATTTTCAAATAAAACATGATATAGTCTTGGAATTCATTTGCAAAGTTGTCAGACTTATCTTACATCACCCTAATACGGTCCACATTTTTTTTATGCAGTAGCAACTGCAGATCTCATGGTATGTGGGTGCAGCGGCGCACAGGTCTCTCTATGTGTTGTGATTTTGGCTTTCGTTCGACATCGCCAGTCATCATAAATAACGGTCACTATGAACGTCATATAGGTACCTAGGCTATATTCTTATGTCAGCTATACAATGTAGCCTATTAATGAAATTGTATCATTAATTAAGGATAGGGTCATGCGTAACCACCTTCGTTTTCAAACGATAGAGAGTCGCGTATAATATGTATAAGTACCAATTTATATTATATGTGTAAACGAGAAAAGTGCACAGTCAAGGGCGGTGTCAAGATGGGCAGCGAAGATCATTTTTTTTAACATGTGAAAATATATTAGAATAATTTCACCCAGATAACCGATTGTCGTCTGTATGTAAAGGTAAGCATAGGAGGAAATTACAACCCAAACTGATTCTAGGCCTCTTTATAACAACCGCAGAATACTTAGGAATAGTTAATTAATGTCGGAGTCGTGTAAAGGTTCACTGAATTTGGTAATTATTCTCGCTCGAGGGAGATCGAGTATAACATCGATCGAATTTCAGTGTCAAGGATGCAGCTGGGACAATGTCCTAGCCCTATAACTTATGATCATAATCTACGATAATTGTGAACCGATTGTACTTACTTACACCAGTCACTGGTACCTGTAAGACTTCGAACAGGTTTCCTGGTGGTTATAATGGTTCCAAATTTAATAATAATATTATTATTTTTATTAAATATTCTTTTTTCTGTGGATACAATTCGGTATTATTAATTCACGTAATTTCATGATTTTGGTTTAGGTGAGTTCAATTTTAAACCTGAAAATAGGCTAACTATTGCAATGATTTGTGAAAATTCAATGAATTTATAGGTACCTAGGTACTTACCAAGAATTAAGAATTGATACGTTTAATAGCGACCGTTGATTTGTTTTATCTAACATGACAAACCCACTTTATATTTCCTTGTTTTGACCTGTTTTTTTCGTCATTCTGAATATAAGTTTGAACTTTTCTCTATAGACATAAAGTTCTGCATAGCTCCTTCAATAAGTACCAAATATCAAATACAGAGAAAATATTGGAAAATTTCTGGTAGAGAATCATTAATAACACAAATAATAATACAAAATGCCGATTTAAATTTGATGAGGGAGTATAATTTTTCTTTTTTGTATGAATTTCATAGCACATTTCGCGTGTAATTTTATTACCTCCCTATTTTGATTATAGTGTTTTATGTATGATTCTCTCAATGACTGAAAAAATTCAAGAATATCTTCTGAAATTGTTTGATTTC
Source organism: Ericerus pela (assembly GCA_011428145.1). Lineage (NCBI taxonomy): Eukaryota > Metazoa > Arthropoda > Insecta > Hemiptera > Coccidae > Ericerus > Ericerus pela. Next base: position 1,373 of record WOFM01001602.1, on the reverse strand, counting down.
GTTAGGTATGCGTTAACTAGATATCAAATGAAAAAGGGAAAAAGTATGGTTGTTATTAGTAATCGTGAACAAATCTTTTATTACGGCCATCACGTCACAACATGATATGGAAATTGAAAAGAATTATCATTTTTTCCATAAAGAAAAGTTTTTTTTTTTAAACTTGTTCAAAAGTTTCTCTAAATAATGAAAAAACTACTACCCATCAATATTGATACATAAGTTATGTTGAAACTTAACATCAAAGAGATGAAAATAATTATTAAGTAAATTTTCCAGTTTTTGTTTTTATGGGTTTTCGATTTATATTTGTACCTTCGGTGAAAATTATTTTTTTTTAGTTTTTGATAAACATTCATCTTCTCTGCAACTGGAGAAGTTACTCAAATTAAATTTTGTGGCTGATTTCTCCAACTCAAAACATGACTACACACTTAGATGAAACATCCTTTTTTTTTGTTTTTTGTTTTTTTTTTTCTTGGATCTTGTAAGTAAAAAAATGAGGATTTTTGTAAAACAGTTTCAAAAAAAGATGAAATTATTTTTTTTTATCTGAAAAACCATTTAAAAAGAAAGCGTTTTTTCCTTGGCCAAAGGGGTCCAGATCTGCTGGATTCCTTATCTACGCCTTTGGGTGTAACTATCGTAATTTTTCGAACTAAGAAAAATTAAAATTTTCTTGCAAATTTTCAGAAAGACTTACATGGCTTTGTAAATGGAAATTGTTGGAAAAGGAGAAATTTGCCGCAAAAATATAGACCATATACTTATAAATTAGTTAATTTTGAAAATAAAACAACAAAAATCATCACTTCTTTATTAAAGTAAAATTAAAATAATCAAATCAAAGTGTAAAAAATATCCATAAAAATTTTGTTGACATGTTCTTATAATTGCATTTTCAATAGCTATACTGACTTGAAATTTCTATCCATACAAATGAACTTCGCTTCAGTAGAAAAGATAACCTACGTGACTCCACTTTTCTCTTATCCTATCCTCTGGAAACAGTTAATACTGTAGTGGAGGAGTTTACTAATTGTTGGTTTAACGTCACAAGGACGAATAAAATATGTTCGTTGTCACACACCTTAGCTCGCGCCTGGTTGTGGAACAACTGTTAACGTCGCCTCAGCCCAGTATCTACAGTCATGTCGAGTCCTCTGCGCATCGTTATTGCGCACAGGACTCGTGGGCGTAGCCATGACAAATACAAGCATATTCATTTTTCAATCCTTCATCACTCTCACAATACGGTACAGTAGACTATAACGAAAATTCTTCAGTTATGCGTCAAATTCTTCTTCCAACTAACAGGTATAACACAAAAGCAAGGCAAATGACTAATTCTTTTCATTTTGAAAAGCTTTAAT